>OW026522.1:37826043-38131043 GCA_932274085.1 Protocalliphora azurea
TTTTTAATTTTAGAACTTATGAGAGGTAATTACGCTTACGCTAATTTTTTGCAAACTTAAGTTATTGCCTAATCTTTCTTATATATTTGTGTATCAAATTTCATAAGTCTAGAACAACTCCTTCCATTTTTGGCAATTTTTATATGGGAACGAATTACTGTGCGGCCAATTGAGGCCACTTTAAAATTGGAGCTATGTTGCAAAAATGTATTGAATGAAAAGGAAATTATGTTGAGGATAATTTCTGCCAAATAGTTATTAAAGTCGCGTACTTAATGATTCGCCGTCATAATCAGTGTTGTTAGTTTAGGCTTTTTAAAGCTAAATTTACCGCTTTTTATTTTGCCTTTAGGCTCGAATTCTGTGTTTTAGCTTCTAGCTTTTTTCTAGCCTCTTCTGAATTTTAAAATTGCCTCAAAAAGCTTAAATGAAAAATGTAATGCAATTTGAAGGTCAAGCAAGAAACAACCTTCTAATAATATCTAACACACTGTTTTTTATTTCCTTGAAACCGGGTGGTTTTTTATTATTAAAATTTTTAATAAAACTAAAATCTTTGAGCTCTAAATATTTTTAAATTAAATTTTTTAATGTCAGCTCCGATAAATAATCATTCCATGACTTTGTGTAAAAGTCAGAGGTTCATGCCCTTTTATCATATAAGAACTCCAATACTAGAATAAGCGAATTCAAATTCGATTCCAGCATTTGAAGTTTCATTTTCAGCTATTCGAGTTCAAAATTTGCCCACAATTTTTTAAGGTATGTTGTTTTAACAATTCTAAAGTCTTTTTATATTTATATTATTTTTTTATTATTGCAGTTTGTTCAACAATTAAAATGAAAGGTTCGGTTTGTATGCAGTTCTTCTGCCTCTTTTGATTCTTCTGCTTGTTTTGATTATTCCACATAGCTTCTTGTTCCTTCCTAATACGAAGAGCAACATGAGCTACCTATACAGAAAAAATTAAAAACTTATTTTAGTTATCAAAATAATTCGTACAATCAAAAAATTATTTAAATTTACACCACTCACTAAAATGACTAAATCAATTACTAATAACTGTAAAATCATAAAATCGAAAAAATTTAAATTAAAGGTTTTAATTAAAAAAAATAATTAATAACATTTTAACTTTAAAACAAAGTGTTTGATTAAATGAAACGAAAATTAAATAAATGAAGATTTAATTTTTTTCAACAATTAAGTGATTACAGAATGAAGTGAAAGGTTTATTGGAAAAAAATGTATATTATTTTAATTTTGCTTGTAGGTTTTTTACCTTCTTTTTGGAAACGAATATAAACACATAAATGATGAAAAATCACTAATACTTAATTTTTATATGAAATATAAACCAAATTTGTGTAGGAATTTTGTTAGCGTTTTCGCATTGGATAATTTTGTTGGCAACCGTTCTAAGTTTTATTATAAATTATTTAAATTTAAACAAATATCCAAAAAAAAAATATGAGAGCAAAAAGGAAAAAAGAAAAACAAAATAATAATAAATAAAAATAAGTTTTTAAATAAATAAAAATTTGCTTTTTTCCGGCTTTTTTTCTCTCTTTGTGGGAATTTTGCCTTTTCTGACTTTTCTAAAGTTCATTTTAGCTTCTTTTTTCCCACCCCCTGACATCACTGTTCAGCATTATTCGGATCGAAAGCATTTTCACAATAATCGTCGTCACTTAAATTAGGATTTAGCCCTAATGTGTTATTATCTTCTCGCAAATAAATCCTTTTAAATTAAGAAATTTATTTAATAAATCTCTTAATACCAAAATATCGTTCCTCTTAAGGGTTAACTGCTTTTATAATTTAAAATTATTGTCGTTAAAATCAAATGTAACCTTTCAATTTATACAACAAAGACACTATTTTCTTAATAGTCAGAATTCACCCGGAGCTTTTTATATATGTTGAAAACTAAACGAAATTTTCCATTGACAAACATTTTAGTTTTTACTAATCAAAAAGTTTGCTTTCCTAGTAAGTTAGTAAGTAATATCGGAGACAAATGTAAACCGGTTATTTTTTGCCTGAATAACTGCCTATTTTTGGTCGCGTTGTCCCGAAGGTAACAGGATGTTGCAGATGTTGAACAAAGACAAAAAGCAAAAACAGCAACTAAAAAATTTTCAATAAGATTTGAACAACGGCGGAATTTTACCGTTCGTTTTTAAATATTCGCTACAACATTTCACATTTGCTTTAATTAGCGAAAACAATTATATTAGTATAAAAAATATCTTTTTAGATATTTTGTAAAAAAAAAGTAATAAATAATACTAATAAAAAAAGTGCAATATTGCTATACTATTTTACTATCGAATACTTATTTACAAAATGTAGAGTAGGCAGCTAATAATGACGCCTCATTACCAAGTAACTACTCAAATATGTAGTTGCTATTACTAAAATTCAAAAAGTTTTAGCTTGCTAACCATTCAAGTGTGCAATTCAAGAGTACAGAACTTAAATCTTTTACTCCGATCTTACGCCATATGTTTGGGTTTAAATTGAAATCTTTGATTCACTTTCAACGTTTTAATTTTTTTTATCAATGATAGCACTTTTAACGTCGAAAATATTGATTTAAAAATTTTTTATATTTAAATACGGTATAGGATTTAGAAAAACGTATTTCCCTAGGAAACTCATATAATTTTTTTTTTTTTTTGTTATTAAAAAATTAAGTGGAAAGAGAAAAATTATATTACCGAAGCTACTTTTAGAAATATGAAAATTTTCTCGCACGTTGCGAGAAAATTGTTATTATATAAGAAAAATTGCGAAATATTAAAAAACAGGGAAAATTATTATTGTTTTTATAAATGCCAATTCACGAGCTTTCAATTGATACTTAAATCTTTTTAGTAGGATATTTTAAGTGATTTAGGGATCTCAGTGAGGTCCATTGTTTGTACTCTTTTATATTTTAAATTGAATACTGTTTTTTATTTAGAACATCGCTAAAATTACTTTTTGTGTAACTTTATAAACCGAAAATATATCACAAAAATCTGAAAATTTTCGTCCGCCACTAACAACATAAGATTGTTACGTGCAAGAAAAACGCCGATTTCGAATTTAATTTTCTTCAATATAATTGACGTAATGAGTAAGCCGCGAAAAAACTTGTCACTTTTTCCAAATTTATATATATATTTGCAAGATCTATCATGATATCTGTGGTATAATTTTTACACATAATACTAAGTTTTGTCGAAGGGATAAAAAGTTAGGAAAATGAGGTCAAAAATTATACAAAAAATTATACATTTTAAATTGAGCGTTAAAAAGTTAAGAAAAATATAACAAATGTAACCAAACGGAAACACTGATTATAATACTGCTGTTGTCAACTAAACTGCTTGCTTATACAAAAAACAACAACAGCACTAATATACACTTCAATGCTTAATATAAATGTTTGTATGTGTATATTATTAAAAAAAATTTTTTTCAGTTTTTACCCCATAATTCGGTTGTTTATGTACCAATTTGGGTGATTAAAACAACAAAATTTTTTTAAAAATATTTATTTTACAAGGTATTTAAGAAAGTCAAAAATGCATTTTGATCAATATCTCGGTTATTATTGGACCAATTTAGTTCACTTCTTCAGCATAAAAATTCAAAAAGAAATTTGCAAATCTTCATTGCAAAAACGACGTCTTTAGCTTATGTAGAAGCTTCAGAAAATCATAAAAGGGTAAAAGGCAGTTTTGTTCTAACATCCAGACGAAAATTGTGGAAATTAAAAACAGATTGATAAACTTATATATACACTTTACATCTGTGGTGTAGGGTATAATAATAATAATTATAATAAAATTATGTCATACATATATGACCAGCAAGAAAAAAATGTTTATCCTATTATTTGTAATACATAAAAAAAATGGAAAAACTCTGGATAATGTATTTTCTTAGAAGAAAATTATGCTGAAAAAAAAATTATTTAGCAAATATGTCCTCAAACAAAGAGTCAATGAATTATTGATTCGTCTATGTAAGTAATTAAAATGCTAATGGTTTGCTTATATTACCAAAGGTACAAATCTTGTAATATAAAATAAGGAGATTTTTTTTAATTTTCCATTTACTTTTCTCTACACCTCCAAATAGAGTATCTTAAATTCGAACTTACCAAAAAACATTTCATTTATATTTCATTTCATGTTTCGTTTAATTTGGTACTTTGATTATATTTATCTTTGTTTTGAATGGTGTCTATACCTTGCTTTCATTTAAAAACAGAGAAAAGAAAATTCAAATAATCATTTCTGTTTGTTGACATCAATTGGATTTAACTACATATTAGGAACTGTTTGCTCTATATAAGTTGATATTAAAAAGATGAAAATGAGAAATCATATTGAAAAGAAAAACACATTTTGCAACAAAATTTAAAAATACATCAAATATCAAGAATGATATTTGACGTACTTTTACAAAAGAAATCTTTGAACAAATAAATGCAAAATAATGTCTCTGGGGAGTGATTTTTTAATGATTAGTATTCTTTTGATTATGTTCATTAATAGGGTGAACACTTCTGCTTATAATAACACAATTGATGAATATTCTGTATAATTTAAATAGCAAAGTTAGCAATTTTTAATTTCATAAATTCAAAAAATTTCTTAGAAATGTCTACAAAGCATAAATTCCTTTTCAAATACCTTTTAAATAAGCAAAAGTTCGCGATATTTATTAAAAGTACGCAATTAGCCTAGAAATGTGTAAACTTAAAAAGAAAGAAAAATTTCAAAAAACAATTTATTATTTTTAAAATACTCCCTTAAAATACTGCCTTTTTCATACGAAATACTAAACAATTCATATACACTAATTTATAATGAAAGGATAGCAAAAAATTGTTCTTACAAATAATTGATATCAATAAACTGAAATTTTTTACAACTTAAATAGAATTACCTAATTTTCTGACATCTTTCTAAAGAACAATGACATGGGCATTATGTATTCAAAATAAACTAAGTTGAAACAAATTACGTGTATAAAAAAAAAAAACTTGTTTATATTGATACAAAGTTTGCTATTAAATTGAAATGAAAGATAACATAAAACTATTATAAACGGTTTTCTACAAAATTTATTTATATGAATTTGTCTTTAAATTTTAAAGAATAAAAACTATCTTACACCATACAAAAAACTCAAAAATTTATCCCACACATGATAAATTCCATATACATATGAAAATACAGATTTAGTATAGTAAAGCGTTTTCAATTTTTAATTTAATGATCGTTTTTCTTTTTTAAAGGACTTTAAAGTTTTGAAGGATGTACGAGGTTAATTTTTAATTTTACTGCCTTATAACTCATATATATAATAATATGGATATCAAATGAAAGGGAAGAATTTTGGCATTATAACGTTAACCTTTTGTTCGCTAATATGCTTATATTAAGTTTGAAATACCCAAATTTTATGATTTTAACCTTATTACTTTAATCTATATAACGATTTGAATATTATTCCTAAGAACAAATGTAGAGATTTAATTTTCAGTTTAGTGAGACATCGAGCATGCAACACTAATATAGCCATTTTGGAAGTCATAGTATTTAAATTTTAAGAAATTCTTACCTTATGTGTGTCTTTGGCCAAACAGATCGCCATTATGTCAGCGACTAGGCTTAGCACTATAGGTGCATGGAATGATAGTGGATTCGGCAATGCGACCGTTCTAGGATTCCTTAATACCATTCCTTTCAATATTAATTATCAATCTCAGCTGCTCCAGAATTAAAGGTTGGTTCAGCTGAGCTTCATATTGGTGGGTCCAAATCTGTTGAAAGGGTTGGAAGGTGTCTACGTTACCGTTTATAGAAAAAACATATAATTTTGGTAGTCCGTTTATGTATGTATTATTAGATCTTTCTAATATTGACACCAGATGGATCAATTCTTTCATACATGCGTCGGGCTGGTTCGATTCGAACGCTGTTATGGATACGTGAATTAGTTACACATTCACCCAATTCACCCAACCAAATTAGACCAACTTGGACCCAAGTTAGCTATCTTCTATTGATTAGACAACTGCCTACAGAACCTAACCTAACCTTATGTTTAACATGACAACATCATTTGGGTGATTTTAAAACGTATTTGAAATTTAAGACGACGAAAAGTCCAGTATTTATATTTATTAAACTTTAAATTCATTTTAATCTGCGAAAAAATGGCAGGCAAATATTTTTATATTATATTTAATATCACTTCGTAAGCAATTAAAAAGAAAAAAACTATAATCAGTCAAGCGTAACCATATAATATCATAAATCATCATGTACGTGCGTGAAAGTCATTTTTGAGAGAGGTTCTTATATAGAAACTATGATCATATGAAATTTTAGCTATTTCAGCTAAAAGAACAAAATATGAGATTAAGAAAACATATTGTGATGTAATAAAAAATTGTTAAAATTTCAAAATTATTTGTTGGAAAATCGCAACAAGGGTAAAATACTTGAAAGACATTTTTGACATTATAAGCATCTGAAAAGTTTTAACAAATAATTTAACTGAAATTTCTAAATACTGTTCTATTATTTCAATTATGATGAAAACATTTAAAATAATTTAAAAAAAAATAATTTTGAAATTTAAAAGTCGAACACAAAATGAAATACTGAGTACGTGATCCTATCATCAAATGTCTCTGCTTTCATGTGTATAAGGCTTCGTTCATGCGTAAAAAATGTTGTTGTACGGTGTTATATAGCTACCTATTTAGGTTTATAAATTTGAAGGATTTTTTCGTTTAAGCGCACAAAAAGTATAAAAAATTTATAGATTTTTCCAACAGGACTATTAAACGATGAAACGAAGCCGAACGCGTGAACATAAAGCAATAAACATAAATAAAAAAGACTAAAAAAACTATATGACACGAAATAAAAAAAGGAACGGCATGAAAATGTTAAATAAATCAACAAAACATTAAATTGAAATAAAATAAAATGTTTATTTGTTTTTTTTTTTTTTTTTTTTTTTTTTGTTTGACAAGACATTTTATTTCCGCACATATAAAAAAACTATTAAATTATATACAACACAACAAAAACAAATAAATTCAGCTAGACATATGATTGACATGAATTGAAATTAAATTTCTTTAAATTTGTAACAAATAAAGTATAATTTATTTGTTGTATTTTTTTAAAATATGAATATGTACAATATACATTGTACATGTGATTTGTTTTTAAATAAAATAACAAGAAAATGTTTATTTACTTGTTATTTTATGGTTTATAATTTGATTTGCTTTTAATTCACAACTCTACATATTATTCCAATGTATTTCATATTTATATTTGATTATTTGGTTGTTCGACAAAGCTAAAAATATCAACTATAATATGAACAATCTTCATCCTTGTCAATTGTTTGAAAATATAAATATACATACATACGTAAGCCATATAAAACCATTTGACAGATTTGGTTTATTTTCTATTTTTTTCTTTGAAAGTGTAAAATCAGAAAATCATTGAAGCTCAAAATTTACAATAATTGCTTCAAAAAAAAAAAAAAAAAAAAAATACAGCAAAAGAAATCAAAAATCATTTGAATATAGTGTAAACCAGGGAACATAACTAATAGTAGAACATTATAACATAGTCGTAAGTAAATTTGTCATTATTTAGCATAGAATAGAAATTTAGCATTTCTAAACAGATAATATGATATAATTATGCACATTGTAATTTCAAAATATATATGCTTTATACATCAAGTTGTATGTTGTATGTCGTTCGCCATTTCAGAATGAATTTAGAAAAGGATGTTCCACTAGTACAAACCTTTTGGAGTTAGCAACCTCAGTTATAACTGAATTTGATTTCGGTTTACAGACAGACACAATATATACAGATTTCAGTAAAGCTTTCGATAAAGTAAATCACGATTTCCTATGGTTCAAATTGAATAAACTCGGATTTTCTTCTGTTTTCCTTATATGGATTTCCACATATCTTAAAAATAGATGTCAATATGTATTATTTAGAGAATGTATATCAAAAACCATTACTGTTTTCTCCGCTGGTAATTTATTATTCCTAATATTTATAAATAATTTACAAGCTTGCATTAAGAATTCTAGAATATTAATGTATGCTGATGCTGTAATGCTGTTCCATAGCTTTAACTATTCCTTACGAGAAGTATATGTAATCAATTTATTTTTCATTAAATCCAATCCTCATTAAGAGGGTATTTTGAACTTAGTTAAATAATAAGTTTTTGGTATTGAATGATTATTACAAATATTGTAAATAGTTTTAAGAATAATATATAAGCTAGCCTGTAAGAAATTGTAATTTCATTGGCTACTAAATAAATAAAAATCTAACTTTGGAAAAAAGAACTGTCACAAATTTAAAAATATACTTTCAAAATATATCTGGAGTGCGTACGAAATCCAAGCAACTATGTGAGTTTTCTTCAGAATGTGAATATGAATTTTTATTATTGTTGATACTTGAAGTTACATCGCCTGATAACGCTGAAAATAATTATAGTAACAAAAACACTTTCCTCGTATAACCATGGCTGAAAACAGACGAACAATCACCCGAGACCAATTAAATGATAAACTGAAAGATGTTGCTAGAAAAACCGACCTGGTAGCGATTCAAACAGAAATCCAAGAATTAAAAAAAGAGAATTTAAGACTAAAAAAATTATAATAAAAAGCTCACATCACGTCTTGAATATATTGACCATAGATCGTGGGCTTCGAATGTTGTTGTTTCTGGTTTGAATTGTAAAAATGTACTAACAGCCAGAGAAAAATTTACAAAACTATATGGTGATGTACTTAATATTAATGTTGGTTTGGATACCAGACCTGATTTCTTCTGGAAAATCGTTCTTGTTCAGCATAGGATCGAATTCGCACGCCTACAACGTCGTTGCTGCTAACAATAATTTAAAAGGTCAACAGGTGTTCGTGCAAAAAGACTACACCAAAGATGAGAAAAATGTACGTTATAATCTGAGACAATTAAGAAAAAATATTTCAAAAGCTAACGAATCTGTTAAAGCCATTCGAGTTTTGTTTATTTAATAATAACAACAAATATACGTGGTTTACTTTTTGCTGATTCTATTAACGATGCTGAATACTTGTAAAAACTTGATTGCTAGATGTCTACGTTAAGAAGAGCATAAATATAGTAGATTGTAATGTTAAAAATGTAGATATTTCAAACGCCCAATAGCAATTTAATTTCTGCCATTTAGTTTCATATAATGTAGTAAATTTTGGAAAATCATTAAAATTTAGTAAATTTAATACATATATCAATAATTTTGATGTATTTTTTTCTTTTTGAAACCCATGTCACAGTTCATGGACGGCCTTAGTTTTCGTTATATTTTAATAATTATTGTTTACATTGGATTGCAGCTACGAAAACGCACAGGATGTTTATATGGTTTCAGAAAATATCTTTAAGATATATATGCTTTTAAATTTTTAAACATTTCCAGTAATACGGTATTAAATGCCATGTTATTTATACTGCACTAACTAGAAGAATGAATTCGATAAATTTGAAGATTTTGTACAAGAACTTGATCCTTCAAGTTTCTGTATAGTGGGCGACTTAAATGCCCACTAAGTTTTAAGTTTTTTAAAGTTTTACCATACATCAATATAACCAGATCTTCAAAAGACAAAGAACTAAATGCGCAGGGAAAAAAATAGAGGAATTTTATTGAAAATGTTGCTTTAGGGGTATACAGCTTTTGTAGGGTTATGGGTAGTTGTGTTACTGATTATTGTATTTTTTCACTTAACTTTTTAAAATATGTTGATGATTTCTTTATCGCATCCAAGCCTTACTCTGAACACTATTCAAAGACTATGCTGTAAAAAGAAATTTTCTGCTAAATAGAAATATAATCTTGCTTTACTTATCAACAATATTGATATACAGTCATACGAAATGGTTGATGAATTGTGCTTCTACGTGATAAGGTAAAGTTAACTAATGTTACTAAAGTAAATAATAATTTTTTTCAACCTAAACAGAAATGGTTTGATTGGAAATGTGCTCGTGCTAGGAAGATGCATTAGCTTAGGCGTTATAAAAAAGATCACAATACTGTAAACAAATCTCATTATTTTGAATGTAGAGTTGGCTATCTTAAGATATTTAATTAGAAAAAAAAGAAAAAAAATATATATATACAGTCTATCACATTCAAAGTCGGGCAGAAGCATGAACACATTTCTACACGCTATATCTATGTCGTTATGAAAAGCTGTAAAAAACGTTACTTTTGTGTTTTCTGTATTTATTTTCAAAATTATTGGTCATTGTTATCTTATCAATCATTCAGTGAAGTTTATTAGAGTTTTATGTAAAATGCCACGTAATATTAGGTAGTCCACCTTGGAAGAGCGGAAGATAGTTATTCAACAGCATTTAGAAGAAAGATCTGAACGTGAAATATCGAAATTCGTGAAAAAAAAGCAAATCAACAGTACATGATATTATCTCGAGATATAGAGAAAACGGATTAATTTCAAACAAACAACGTGAACTCCGATCAAAGAAACTATCCTCCAAGGATGAAAGTATGGTTTTAAGAGAAGAGAAGAAAAATCTCTTTGTATCTGTACCAAAATTGACTGTAATGGTGAAAAAAGCTTCTGGGACAGAGGTTAATCCAGAAACAATACGAAGACTTCTTGCGCGAAAAAGGCTCCTCATAAGATAGAAAAACCAAAAGAAACCGACTTGTTTTTGCTAGTCATTATATGGCCAAGGATTTTGATTTTTTGAGCACTGTAAGTAGAGGCAAAAATAATTTTATAGTTTTAAAAATGAATCTTTAGGTACTATTTACTGATTAAAGTAAATTTAATTTAATGATGAAAAAAGTAAAATATGGCGCAAACCAAACAAAGAACTAGAAGGCAAACAATCAAACAAGGTGGAGGGTCGGTAATGGTTTGGGGGTGTATGGCAGCTTCGAGAGTTGGCAATCTGCATTTCATCGATGGAATCATGAACAAGCATGTTTATTTAATAATTTTGAAGGCCAATTTGAAAGAAGGTCTTCAGAAGCTTGGTATTGAAGCTAACTTCAAATTCTATCAGGATAACGACCCGAAGCATTCAGCACTTGATGTAAAGAACTGGTTGCTGTGTAATTGTCCGAAGGTGAGCAAACCACCTTCACAAAGTCCCGATTTCACTTTTATAGAACATTTGTGGGACGAATAAAGACGCAGGATGCAGGACAGGCAGTGTATATCAAAACAAATGTTAAAAACTGCTCTGCAGGAAGAGTGGAATAAGATTAGTCCTGATGTTTGCAAGAAACTAGTTAAATAGATGCCAAGCCATCTGCAAGCTGTTGAGAATCATAAAGGTGGTGCAACAAAATACTAACTTTGCGTTTTCTTTTAAATAATTTTGATTTTTTATGTAATGCCCGACTTTAAATGTGAGACAAAAAAGTGTCCTTATCTTAGTTTAGCCTTCGTATACATTTTATAACTTGAAATTAATTTTTTTGTTGTTTTTAAATGAAGAGTTTTTGTCATAAAATGGAAAAAAATGAGATGTGTTTTCTTTTATCAAAATATAAATATTGGGTCAAGAAATATTTTCATGCGTCTACCCGCCTTTAAATGTGAGTGACTATATATATATATATATATATATATATATATATATATATATATATATATATATATATATATATTGCAAACAAATATTGATTTCCAGATTAGCAGCTGGTAAATGCCATATTTTATTGATTCCTTACTAGATACTCCCATGGAAATTTGTGAAATTTCTTCCGTTTTAAAAGTACTTAAATATAATACCTGTCACCTGTTCAAGATGAACTCAGCTATGAATTTTATAAAAAAATATTATCTGTCTTTAACAAAATATTCCTCGTAAAATTTACGTGAGAATATTTCATCCAGTTTCCAAAAATCAATACTGATATCTCTCTTCAAAAAGGTTGATCCTAATTGTCCATCAAACTATCGCGGATTATAGCTAATTAATATCCTATGCAAAATATTTAATACCATTATACTATATAGTTTAACGCATTCGATCGATGGTAATATGATTTTAACTGAATTTCAAGCCGGATTCAGAAAAAATTATTCAAACGTTGAAAACATTTTCAGCCTCGTTAATATTGTGTATCTAAATAAGGCCAACAACAAAAATAAATATGCTTTCTTTGTTGATTTTTCATGTGCTTTTGATACAGTTCCTCGTAATAGTTTATTCTATAAGCTCTTGTGCTAGGATTTGTCTTCTAAAATAATAAGAATTCTACAGCACATGTATGGAAATACTGAAAGTTATATTTGGGATGGATACTTTTATTCAGGTCCTTCTTCTGTCGAAATAGTTATAAAAAAGGTTACATATTAAGTCACCTATTATTCTAATTATATATTAATGATTTAGCAGAAGAGTTACCTGGAGAAGTAAATATTACTGGCGTTAATGTTAAAGTATTGCTTTACGCCGACGACGGTGTTATTTTATCAGTCCAACGGAATTATATAATTATGTAATATAATTATTATTCAACGTGGTGTAGGGGGAAGTCATGTCCAAATACATGACTTCAAATTAGTACTCAAGGATGGCTTTCTGTCAGCCTTGAGAGCGTTGGTGGACGCATTGTATTCACCCTGTGCGAAGAGCAGAGTGAGGGTGAGTCTACATGGACAGGTACTCACGTAAAACCTTCGACGTTGTCCAACGTGGTGTTTTAAAGCTAATCCAGAAAAATCTAAAATAGTGATACTTCGTGTCGGTATAAGAATTTCGTAACATATAAAGTGGGTTTCTGGTAGTGATAATATTGAAATTGTAAATAGCTGTAAATATCTCGGAGTTGACATCACATACACTATGTCCTTTAAGAAATACTTAAACAACAAAATAGCTCTATCAAAATTGGCGACAAACTCTACTGGGTCCAAATATATTAGCAATCCGCAGATATCACAGAATAACTAAGTTATTCCAAACAGTGTCCAGATCAATTATATTATATGTAGCGCAAGTATGGGGCTATGCAAAACATGATGATGTTAAAAAACTATTTAGACTTTTTATAAAAAAGATACTATATCTATCAAACACGATACCTGATCACATGCTGTATTTAGAGACAAACCTTGAATCACTATAGTTATCACCATAGCAGACGTAAAGTAATGGATATAAATCCTGAGAGATTACCTCGCACTTTAGCATTAAATATTATAGAACAGAACATATACTGGGCTAAGGAGTGGGAAAATCTTTGTCATCATACAATTTACCCCTGATTACTCAATATTACCACTAAGCAGACAGTTGAAACCTACAATAGACCAAATAAAAATTAAAGAACGTAATGATTATATACAATGTGCTACTTGTTCACAATTTCATGATCTATATCCAAATTTAGATTACAATGTTTCATCGTTGTATACTTCATACTTTTCTCCACGTTCAGTTAGTTTAATAATAATTGCTAGAGGGGGCTTATTAGACTTGAATACTAAATCCTTTAGAAATGGCTTTGTTGATATTTGTACAATTTGCAATGTAGATGGTACGAAAAACACTTTTCATTTCATCGATGTTTGCCCAATATATAATGAATTTCGAATAAGACATTTCGGTAAAACCATACTAAGTTTAAATGATATTATATGCATGCTAAATGGCATAAACTGTTTCTCCCTGTATAAATACATAGAAATTTGTTCAAAATACATATTTATTATATATGAATTTGCTTTTTAATTTTCCATGAAAAAGTGAACTTAAAAAAATAGCTTGTAGCTATGTGAATGTAATTTATTTACTTAGAATAGTGCCAATCTAGCTTACAACAAATATGTTATTTTATATAAAGATTTAGATATTAATCACATTGTAAATGAATTAAATATGTACATACAAAATCTATTAATAAATAATAATAGTAATAATAATAATAATAATAATAATAATAATAACTTGGTTAAACGATGATTTTCATGATAGTGAATTTTTTAATATAAATCTGCTTATAATATATCACAAAGATGGAAATCCTGCTGAAACTGGATATTTACTTGGTGGTGGTGTGCTCATTGGAGTAAGAAAATAATTAAAATATTGGGCCTGTTCGTTACCTGTTTTTGATGATTTATTAGACCAATTATTTATAATATTACCATCTAATAATAATTCAATTTGCTTAGTTGTATCTCATATTCCTCCTAATAGTTCATATAATATATATTAATATCATATCATATTGATAACATAATGCACTTACAAAATAAATTGGATTTAAATACTCGTTCTTGTATGTTTGGTCATTATAGTTTACCAATATAGTTTTTTCAAATTCTTTTGAAGAAGGCTTAATACCAAAATTTAAATAAAGACTATGAAAGGTATGTACTATTAAAATAAATAATATTTTAAATATTATTAAACAAAATTTAGATCTAATACATATAAATCTCATTTAATTTCAAATATACATTTCATAAGCGTTTAGATCCATTCTCTCCTTTAACTATTTATCACATTGTTTTAATAATTAAACTAGATCAGTATGCTTATATCAAATTTACAAATAATGTAAATCACCAGATGTTTAACTTTAATTTATGTAATTTTGAAGTATTAAATTCCACTTTGAGTAAATGTAATTGGACCAATTTACTTTTGGTAATAACACTGATGCATGTTACGAAGTCTTCTTTTCTTGCCATTTGCCACAAAATTATTAAGTAAAAAATAAAAAAATCTTTCAAACAGGAAATTAAAAAATCAATCTAATAAATTACATAAAAGTTACATTTCTTCTGGATGTTAAAAAATTTATGATCAATATAAATGAAGACAAAAAAAATAAATTTTTTATATACACTTTTATATAAAAAATATGTTAAAAATACTGAGAATAATATTAAGACAAATCCAAAATCATTTTGGAAATTTGTTAAATCAAAGAAACAGTGCTCTGATAGTCCTTCATCTACGATTTACATTGACCTAATCTTTTTTCTGATTATTTCAAAACTAATTTTGCTAGTGATGACTTATCTATTTTCATTTATTGGGTCTGTCCAGATAGGAAATTTGAATTTAAGTGAATTGATCCTCTCTGATGATGATATTCATTATTCAACTAATATCTTACAAAATCCTTTAATTTATGATGCAGATGGTTTAAATGTGTTTTTGTTAAAAAAAGTGCAAATTTTTAAATATTTATTAACAAATTTGTTACAAATTGAAGAAGTTCAGAGATAAGATTTTGAATTTAGTAAATTAATACGTTAAGCAATGATTGTTATATTTCACTTTGTTATCAGCAATGTAGAGGCGTTGTGTCCCTTTCATCTTATGATCCGTTGAAAAAAATATGTCATTATTGGTCAAAATAAGTCGATACACATCACTCTCCAAATAGTCTCGGATTAACATATACAGTTGCGATATTTCCTATGATCACGTAACGTGAGGGTGTTGGCTGATTAAAACTTTAGTATAAGGAATGACTACGTATATTCTGGACATAAAATAATACCAATTTCTATAATAAATTTGTTGCTGAAGAGAAGTGTTGCCAGCTTCAAAATTTTCGCTTTAGCTTGTAGCTTTTTTTCTAGCTTTTTTTCTATCATTTTTTCATTCTTAAAATTGCCTTAAAAAGGCTAAAATGTTATTATTTCAAAAATGAATAAAATAGTTTCTTATATGCTATTACTAATTTTATTTTTACAGAATCGTCCATTTAAGCATTTTTGTTTTGTTTGTTCGCAAAAATCGATATTATTTATATTTAACAAAAAATTTCTGCTGCGGCACTTCCTTCTCCAAATCAGTAATAACTTAACTAATTTTATGGACTTACTAAATAGATTAATTATTTTTTAATAAACTTCATTAACTATAGAACTATTTATGAATGTAATTTAAAAAATGCTCATAAAAGCGAAAAATCACCCAAAAATTTGGAAATGCTTAATTGAAAATAATTATAGTCCTAAAATGATGACAAATCACTTTAAAAGTTGAGTAATTTTTCATATGAAACCCGAATTTGTATGCAAATTGTTTCAATGATTTTTCATTGGGTGATTTTGTTGGAAACAGTTCTATGTACTTATTACAATATCTAAATAAAAACGTCAAAAACTAATAAGAACGTGAAAAAATAAGTTTTAAAACTTAAAAATATTAGTTTTTTTCTGGCTTTATTTTTTAAGATATTTTGGCATTTACCTGCTTTTTTCATTTCCTGGCAACACTAACGAACAGCTAACGTGTCTTTGGAATTACCCTTGTTAAACAAAACAAGTACAATAATCATTGTCCCACTTTAAATAAATCAAGGTAGATTGTTATATATTAAGCATTTATTCTGAAATATATTAACTTGATATTTTTCACGATCAATTTTACATATATTTAGTAGATTCAGAGCAGTTCTGGATAGATGGTGCACATGACGTAATATTTCGTTTCTTTATTAGGGTATAAAAATTTTAAAAAGTATATACATATTATAATATTTTCAACTTTATCAACAATTGTTGCTTCTAGCTATTAAGTTTCTTTAGACATTTGATTACGTGCTAGAATATTGGTGAAACTCTTATGTTGAAGATACCGGGATATTGATATTGTATTTTTATTTTGATATCCTGTATTTTATTTATATTATCTAGTATTAAATTACTATATGCTTATTATATATTACTGTGCAATACATATCGTTGGTGCGCTAGTAGAATTTTTATTCATAATTTTATTGGACCATCCAAAGCTTTAGGTTTTAGTATATTTTCAAGTATCTGCATCAGTGTCAATGCTAATAATTGGAAATATGCCATTTGTAAAAATAAATTATTTTTTAGATATTCTTTCATAGATCGTTTCATCAGTGCATCAATGATATGTTATATCAATAAAAAAAAAAAAACTATATCAATATGAGGATATATTCATTATTTTAGGCTATCAAAATATCAAAACATCACCAAGTAATATCACTAAAAAATTTTTTAATTTATTAAATGCTTTCTAAATTTTGTAATATTATTTTTATTAGTTTTAAAATAAATTGTTTTTAAATATTTGTTTAAAACCAAACATTATTTTATTTGCTCTACTCAAAATTTTATTCGAAAATTTTGAGAATTTACAAATAATTTGGTTCATAAATAGTATAAAAATAAAAAACAATAATTTTTCCTATAAAACATTTAAGAATTTTGATTTTACAATTTCAGAGATAGGTCCGATTTCAGTAAAAATTAGTTAAGTTTAAGAATTTAGTAACAGAATACGAAATTCAATTTTTTCTGTCTATGTCATTTATTTTTTATTTAGTTGATAGTAATGTTGAATTTCCTTCAATATCCCAAATTAGGCAACAGCGCCATTTTAAAGCATTTTATATTAAAGTTCATCGTTCAGAATTTGCTCTAAAGAACCAAATTATTCGTGCCTTAAAAATTTTTTAATAACCTACCACCTGATATAATAATGGAATTAATACTTCAAAAGAATACTTTAAAATATTTATTTTTTACAATACGAGGAAATATTATAATTCATGAACTATTTATTAATATATTTTTAGAAAATAATTAATATAAGTAATATCATAATCTGTAAGACATTGTTTTATAGATATTATAAAAATTTCCAAATGCGCTCTAAATTTTTGAGATAGAATGTTATATCAAAATATTTTATATATTCTACGAATAAGTAATGATTTAATATATTTTAATTTATTTTCCTTTTGTTTTTCAAAATTTAGACTCTAGTATTACTTTTTTAGATTTTGTATTTAAGATGAAGTATACAAAAATCTAAATGTTACGTCGTTTGGAATAATACAAGACATCGATCTTTAAAATCGCCTAAAAACTCAAAAAGTTATTTACAGGGAAACCACAAATATGCTTTAAAAAAGTGTTTTATGCGCATTAAGTATGTGAAAATATACTCTTAAAAAACAAAATTTATTTTTCAAATTCAAAACAAGAATTATTTTCGCAATTTTATATTATTCCACTTAATTCTAAAATTAGTATTAGTTAAGAAATTACTATATTGTCGGCACGCTGACGAAAAGTCTTATGTGTTTTTGTACAAATTTTTATGAGAGTGAAAAAATAATTGTTTTTATGAAATTAATAAAAATTACATATAAATGGTTTCGAATACTACTAATTTCAGAAAATATTAAAATTTAAAATGGACGATCAGAGAAGCTTTCATACGATCCAACTGAAAAAAAGAAACTCGTATCCCACTAACGATATTTACATATATATTATTATTATTGTATTATTGTCCTTGCAGCACTAATTGATACTATTTGGACAAAATTTGAGAGCGAATACGTTCTCTATATAATATTCCAAAAATGGATTTACTCGTAACAAAAATCATTTAACCAATTTACGAATTTATATATATATATATATATATATATATATATATATATATAGATATATATATATATATATATATATAGATATATATATATATATATATATATATATATATATATATATATATATATATATATATGTATGTATTATATCTAAACAAACTTGAGAAATATCCCGTCAGCTTATACAATAATATCTTAAAAATGTCAAAATTTGCTCCAAAAAAAAAAAATCAAATAACAAAACATGCTATAAATATGTTCAGAAACCATTGAATGCAAAACATACCATTAATGCTAAAATATGGAAAAATATCCACTTATAAGTCGATGCAAAAATACTTTATTTGGTCTAAAACATTGATCTTTTGTAAAAAAAAAAAAATTTAATAAAAATTTTGATTTTTTGTTAAATTTTTATTTTTAGTAAAAAGATCTGAATCTTGGTGTTCGATTCGATTTTATAACAAAAAAAGAGAAAAACCTATTTTTTCCACTAAGAATTGGATATGAGTTTCATTCTCTATTTATTTTCAGAAAAAATTTTTATTTTTTGTAAAAAATTTTAAATTTAGAAAAAAATTTTTAGAAAAAATTTTGATTTTTGGAAAAAATTTTGACTATAAAGATTTTAATTTTTAGTAAAAATATTGATCTTTCTTCTTTTATAAAAATTTGTATCTATTGTAAAATATTTTAATAAAATATTTTAATTTTGGTATTTAATCGAATTTATAACAAAAAAATAATAATAATTATAATAATTTTTCATTACGAATTGCGAATAAGTTTTATTCTTTGAGCAACAAAATAAAAATAATCGTTATAAGTTGAGCAAAACAATAAAATCAAAAAATAATCATTATAAAATGAACAAACAAAATAATAATAAAAAATAGTAATAATAATAATAATAATAATAATAATAATAATAATAGTAATAATAATAATAATGATAATGATAATAATAATACTATTAATAATAATAATACTAATAATAATAATAATAATAATAATAATAATATTAATAATAATAATAATAATAATAATAATAATAATAATAATAATAATAATAACAATAATAATAAAACTCAAAACACTTTTATCCGATCATTCTTTGTACCTGATTTTTTATTTAAAATTTCAAGAATAATGATTATTTTCTATCCTTGTTTTTTGTACATATCTCGTGGAATGAGCGATATATTTTATTCGCTTGTGATCGAAAAGGCAATAAAATCTAAGAGTTCATGCATGGATGTATAATTTTGAATGTAGTGTATTAGTAGCAAACATTTAACAGTAGGCCTAAAAAAATAAATAAATAAAAATAAGCGAAAATTCTAAATTTTCCTTACCTTTTATATCGTCGAAAATTTTTAAGGAGAAAGAAAATTTAAGTTACATATATAATTGAGACATAATAATTTGTTTCTTAGATTTTTAGGTGTTTTTTAATAAATAGAGTGCAATCCACTATTAGGCTGATGCTAGTGTTTGCCGGCAAAATTTTTTTCTAATCAAAATTTTGGAAAAAATAACCAAATTTTAAAAATACAAAGTTTTCAGAAATAATGAATATAATCTTAATATATATATATATATTTATATTTTAAATACTTTGTGTACTAATCATAAGCTTTAGTTAGTCTTTAGGAGAAAAAGGTATTTAAAATTTAACTGTTTAGATAAATGTTTATCAAATCTAATCCAATTTTGTAGGGGAAAGAATTTTATTATTTTTACGTCTTTATGATATAATGCCAAAAATAAACCAGATTGTAATAAATTTGGAATTGCAAAACAGCTGTGTCGAGCAGTAATGGAAAGTAAGATTGACTTTTATAATTATGAGTTCACAGAAAAAGAATACAAATAAGAGTTATTTTTAAAGGAACTTACCCAATCTTATTTGGTAGTACGAATTCCAAAATCTAAGGATTTAAAGTAAAAGATATTTAATTGGGAGGTTTGTCGAAAAGATTAAATACAAGTCGTTCGCGTACCAAAGCACTCACATATAGTAAATTTTAATAAGTTAATTTAAAAATTGTATACAAAATTGTGGTCCAATTGAAAATATGTATATCGGGATTGACAAAAACACTTTTATTGCAGTTATTTTTAAAATAATCAGGAGCATTTTTTAAATTATTTAATTATGTTGTCTTACATAGTTTCAATAACTAAACAAGGTACATTTTTTATTCTCCCTAAAATATATGAATCGACTCTTAATCTTCTTAGCTGATCGAAATTTGTTCTTTATTTCACCTAGTCTCCAAATAAATGTTCTCTTGGTGTAATATTTTGAAAGTCAAATATCTTAAATATATATAAGGGAATTTCTACAGAATTCTTTACAAATAAAACCTTCCTAATCCTAAAATATTCAAAAAAAAAATTGTTATATATCTATATAAAATATGTCATTCAGTTTCAAAAGGATCGCTTTATATAAAGTCCCCTCTCGAAAAAGTACTTAAATCATATATAAATGTTCGTATGTTAATAAAATTTGACTCAAATAAGATTTACCATAGCACCGATATAATGCACTCTCCCAATTATGTATTACTTTAAGTCGCATACACAATAATGTACATTATCATATAGTCTGTCTTTACCGATAAATAAATTATTCTTTTTTAATAATAATTTATTTTGTAACTACAAGTCTTTAGGTTGTTTGTTATATCGTCAGAACCTTTTCACAAAAATCTCCCAATCCATTTTACTTTTTGTTTAAATATTAAAGAGTCTTTATATTTTCTATTGATTTAAATTGCTTTCTTCATTTGTCCGTTAAAATTGGTACGAGAAGTTATAGGAACCTTTAGTTTTTAAATGTGTGATGAATTTTTACCACACTCTATAATTTGTGTTTTTTTTTATTGTTGGCAACTTTAGCAGAGTAAATATCATTTTTAAAATTAATAAAAATAAAATTTTGATTTAGCAAAAAAAATAAAATGGAAAAAAGTCATCATCTCCATATTGAAAAATAAAATAACAAATTCCGTTTAAAAATAACCAAAACGGCAACACTGACTATTACATAAACTTCGGAATATGAAGAAGACACTTAAAATTTATGTCATGTTTACTTGTATTGCAAAACAATTTATTATCTTGTGGTTATAATGCATCAAATTAAGAACAATAAAGTAAAAGGGCATATATTAATAATTTAAATAATTTAATAAGATGATCCTTTGATATGATAATTGCTACAAAATTTATTCGAAAGAACAAGTAAAAAACATGTTGCCTGTCATTTGCGTTTTTAATATTTGTGTGTGTGTGTGTGGGAGGGGGTGTCTTTTATGTAACTTATGGTCAATAGTCGACCGGTTGTTATATTTATTGTTATAATTGTGTAAATTATATTTCTATATAACAAATTTATATGAAATAATATCGTGATATTACAATTTACATTACATTGTCTATGCGCTTGTTTCACGAAAGTAGGTTTTATATGGAAGCTATCAATTATGGACCTACTGTGTTAAAACTCTGCAATAGGTTTTCTACCCAATTATATTGGACTTATGCACTTTAAACTGATTTTAGGAAGATGGGCTATGGTCAATTTTCCACCTATATGAGCTATGTATATGCACATTGATTTATGTTTATATACTGCTGACTTGGTCCGAATTTTAATGAAATCGTGATTAATATAAAGCATTTATAAATATTCATTACTACAATTGTTATACAAAAATATATGGATATAAGTTCTCATTCCATTTTAAGCTATTTTCAGCCGCAAAATTGTGCATGTTCTAATCCGAAATTTTTTAGCGACACCAAATATTGAAAAAAGGTAAAAAACGATTCAGTTCTTTTTTCTTCAGTTGTCAACTTAATGAAATAGACAAAATACTTTCGGGTGTTTTTGAAACCTACTGGATGAAGTAAAATTGTAAATTTTCAATACTTTTAAGAAACCACTACAATTAAATTGAACACCACAAAATAAATCTGAAGAATTGCTATTAAAGTTGAACAAAGAGATAAAATATTTTTTTTCACTACGTGATACTACCAAGTTTAACTCTGATCTATGTGAGAGTTTAGAAAATCCACTAACGTAGTAGGGGGTTAAATGCTAGTTTATTTATTACCGCATTCCACTATAACATTTTAATGCCATATCAAAAAAGTAAACTTCACATCAACAAATAATTGCGCCTTCTATTGTTTTATATTTCAAATATAAAACCGATTAGTATCATTCAAATCAACTAAACAAATGTCTATTATTGGTTTAGAAATATAATAAATGGAAATTTAAATACAACAATGAATGAAAATTTACTCAATGATAAATTATTGAATGAGAAACGAAATTGTAAATTGTTTTATTTAAATATGACAGTGGGTAATAAAAGAAATTAGGTGTGTGATTTTAATTGAAAGTATAAATTATAGTCCGGCTAAAGCTAGTTTTCAGCTACCTTAAAATTTCTGTAATAATTGGGATACATACAATTAATTAATTTTAACTTTCTGGTAAATCGCATTACGTTGCATAAATCCTATGTGATTTTATGCCACAAATTTACGTTCCTATTTATTTATAACACAAACGGACGGCAAACAGAAAAATAATGCTAATAATCCGAGCATATACCAAGAACACTACCACTTCCGTCATATACAAATAAAATAGTTAACAGCAGACAGCTTCCAAACAGCTTCCTTATTACTTTTTACTAGACTTCCTCTGATAGATCCCCAAGTGGTACTTAATGATGCTTAATGATATCTTCTCCATGATAATGGATTCTGTAAAATGTTGCAGATGAAGGCTTTGTGTCAGACAAATCCTGGTCAAATTTTCCGTCTATCATCGTTAGCACTTATTGGTGGCTTACTTCAATTATCTGCCCATCCATTTGTAACTCGAATGGCTGTAGTGTTGAAATTTGGGCTCTATTATAACTGACAAATTTAATATTTCTTGTTTGCATTCTACTGGTCGAGGACATTGAGTCTTCCAAATTTTTTTATCAATCGAAACATATCTGTGTCTGAAGTATCTTCACATACATATTGCTTGTATTGTTTTTATCCAGAAGAACTATGACATCCCCATTTGCAAAAGAGACTCTGAGTTTCCATATTTCTTCAAATCATTTCCTTTAAATGATAGTAACCAGCGTTGAGCTACATGATTAAGTAGATCTTGAAATTGTACTTTTGCAGAAATCGATGTGATTGTAATAGTGTCCCTTGTTGGCAAACAGTCCTTCTTGGCAGCATTTATTTGATGATATGATGGATAGAGATTATGCTTTTTTCAGTCGCATGCAATCTAACCTGAGTATGTTGCTCTTATGTTAACTTCAAATTCAAAAATAATGCTAATGCCTCTTCATTTGAGAACTTTTTTTCATCGCTTGGCGTTGGAATACTTTGAGGAGTACGTTTTGTTCTCTCCGGACTAGCGTTAAAAACTTTTCGAATGATATCAACTTTTAGGAGTTGTTTCTATGACCGGAAGTGATATAGCAAAGTTTCTTAAATATCCGATTGATATCCTTAAGTTTCCACCTTTTAAATCTATCGCTAGAATTGTCGAGTAATTTTGGTGGTCTCCCAGGATTGTTTTGGTTTGTCCTTTCTAAAGATACCTGGACAGTAAGTTAGCCCATTAACCAGTTTTCAGAGCTGATATAAAATCTTTGTTTACTCCATCCAATTTTATGTAGCGCCTTATTAAGTTTTTGTCGAAATAAAATCCAATTATATTTCGGTGCTGCGTGAAATGTAAACTTGTATACATATTTTTGAACGTAACATAGAACATCTCTCCGCTTTTTTAATACTCTTCGAATAACTCTTTATAGCTGAAGCTCTCCATGTTTTATAAAGATTTTAAAATTTTATTGTTATTGCTTAGATATATTATAACAAATGTGTTTTTATTCAAATAACACTGTCTTTTATCCTTTTCTTGCATTACGTTATACTAAGTTCCTATATAGCATAAACAAGTATAATAAAAAGTGCTAAAAATTAAAAAGGGCAAAAAATGGGTAAAATACACTAAAAAATAGTAATAAAATAATAATTATATAATATAATATAGATACTTATTGCAATTTATAGGGCTTGGTGTATTTATATTTGAGTCAAATGAACAGGTAAAATAAAAATAGAAAACATTTTGGGAGTAATTTCATTCAAATGAAAGAAGTGTTCTACAGACGGGCCCAGACAGGTACAAAAGTATATATGGAGTTAAAGAGGACACTTTCGTCTTTCTTTTGGTAGTAAAATTTGTTTAATCCCTTTTGGCCTTCAAAAGTTCTATTCCACTAAAAGTAATATTTGACTAAAATATAGTTCCTGAGAAAACATTAAATAACACAGCAGAAGATTATTATCCTACCAACATAAAATCGATAATAGTTTGCAAGTAACAATAATTTACTTCTGATCAAATTTACAAAAATCAAATTTTTTTATAAAAAATATAAAATATTTGTCTTCCTCGACAATTACTAATACTTTGATCTATTTTTTGGCCACCTTATTTTCAAAATATTTACTACTACATGGCATCAAAATTTTGGAAATCGGTGTTAAAAATAAATTGAACTTTTGGCAGATGAAATTAATTTCTGAGCTACCGTACTCATGCAAAAATTTGTATTAAATATAAATAATCTGGATCTTTTGAACGAATAAATATACAAAAATACTTAAATGGATGATTCTTTAAAAATGAAGTTATTAATAGTAAATAAGAAATTATTTTCTTCGTTATTGAAATACTAACATATTAGCTTTTTTAAGGTAAAAATCAAAGATGGCTAGAAAAATACTAAAAACTAAAGCAAAATAAAATGGCTCGATTTAGCGTTAAAAAGACTGAACTGGCAAAACTGGTAATGACAAAGCGCACCAAAATAGTTTCGAAAAAATTATATTTTGTATTTTCGAAACATGCTTTAAAATGCTTTTCATCACTAAGCTAGAAATAATATAAAAGTATGAGAAAAATGAGAAGTTTAAATCTATCCGAAATTTAAGAGTTTTACTGTACAAACAAATAATTTAATTGCAGAAAAATTTGATACACGTATTTAAATGTGTCTTTTTTAATTCCCCTTTTACATAAATTTTTAAATGGCTTCAACTAGAAACATATTTGGCACAAACGAAATTTCCGCATATAAAAAATAGTTATAAAAGAGGGCGAATCATACCCATTTTTTCCACATTAATTAACCCCACAACATTTATCCAAATTTCCAATATAGTACATGCTTTCATTTCGTAGTTACTCAATGCAGTGTCACTGATTACAGGCCATTATGCAAATTTTGTATCTCTCTGACTCAAATAGTAGATGTAAATGTCAGCTCTTACATATTTATTCATTTGTAGATGCAACGCAATTATGCGAGTCTATGTGCTCAACCGCTATTAATTCTACCAACTCTCTTACACAGTTGTAATCTAAATTTTCATTGCATTATTCACTAAATTCCTGGAAATGTTTTTTTTATTTTTTGCGGTATATTGTAATATCTTTCTTCTTTCATTATGGATTTCACTTCTTTTTGTTTCATTATAATTACATTTTCCCCATTTTGCATCCTTTCAAAAATGTTTCAACAGTTTGCGTTTATTGGTTCCAATGACCAAACAAATCAGTCGCCTTTTCTACTTTTGCCTAACATTTAATTTTGGCTGATTTTAAAGTACGATTGTGAATTTTACTGCAGCATATTTTTGCTTATGTCAGTTATAAAAGTAACTATAGAGATGTACGTATATATTTACATGCGTAATGTAAAGGGAACTCATTCATTCATAGATGGGTGCATGTATATTTATAGTATTTTCTGCTTTTTAGTGAGTGTGTGTGTGTCTATACCCATCAAACACAGAGTCATCATATTTCAAATGTTTGAAAACTTTTGTGCTTTTTTTTATAGCAAAGCTTAATTCAAACCTTAATTCAAATCTGCATCAAATTTCAAGAAAAAAATCCCATTTTTGTTGAGAATGCTATTATTTTCAAAACATTATCAAATCATTCTTAAATGTCTACATTCGAGAAAAAATTGATTTCAAATCATTTTATTTTAAATCAAACCTTTGGTTTGCTGGGTATGTATTGAAATGTGTTTAACGCGTATGTGTTCATTTTACCATATTATTGTGCACCAACTTGCAAAGGACAATCGCTTTTGAATGCAAAATAACCAACTGCATCCCACCAATTGAATATCAAGCAAGGAAGTCTTTTATTTCGTCACAAAATCACAACCATGAACTTGTTACAGACTACATGCAGTAACGACCACAATGAGCGATTGTAATCCCAATGATTGTACCATCATGGTTCAATTATTTCGAGTACATGTTAAATGTAAAATGTGAAATTTTCCTAGCTGTGAGAAATACATTTTTGTACTGTAGTTGTGTGTGTAATAATTTCATATTAAAAAAATTATCTTTCGCTTGTGCTGATGTTTGTAACGCACGGAAAAAATCATCCAACACCCACCTTAAAGTACACCAATCGACTCAGAATCACTTTTTGAATCGATCTAATGAAACCCGTCCGTCCGTCCGTCTGCCTGGCTGGCTGGTTGACTGGCTGTCCATGTAAACCTTTTGCACAAACTACAGGTCGCAATTTTGAAGATAATTCGATGAAATTTAGCATGTAGGAAATGCACAAGGAAAAAGCCTATTGAATGAATGATCGGTCCATTATTTCACCTATCCCTCATACAAATTTCGTCCCGGAATAGGGGTTTAATGATCATAAATGCCTTAAATATAGTAGTATTTAGTGAAATTCGGTATAAAGAAGTTTTGTATATGTATAAATTTTTGTGTCAAATTTCATGAAGATCGGTCCATAATTGACCATAGCTCCCATATAAAACCTTCTTCCGGAAATCACTTTAACGTGCATAGAACACATACAAATGTTAGTATCATTTTTATATTCGATACAAATAAGTTTTATATAAGTATAAATCACAGTGAAAAATTTTATGAGGATTGCTCCATAATTTATCACAGCTCCCATACAAGCCCACTTTAGGGAATCACACTAAAGTGCATAAATTCATATAAATGTTAGTATTATTCTGTATTCGTATATTTTATTTTACACTTGGTAAAAGTATGGGTCCAAAATTGACCACATATTTCAACGAATTTTGATGGACATACACAATGTTGTGGGGTATCATATGGTCGGGCTTGACCGACTATATCTTTCTTACTTGTTTTGTACTGTAGTTGTGCGTGTAATAATTTCGTATTATTTTTTTTTTTGCTCATCTGTTTTTCTGTATAACTGGAAATAATTGTAAACAAGCACCCGAAAACTTTTTATTTTTTATTTTTAATCGACATAGATAACTTTACTGTTTAAAATATTTCTTCATTTGAATAATCTTTTAATATAAATATTCATCACAATAAAAAATCGATATATTTAAAAATAAATATCAATATGGAAAATTTTTCAAATGATTGTTTTTTCATTTATACTTTTGTTTTTGTTTGAAAAAATATTTTCTACTATTTTATTTGCTTGAGTTTTGTATATATTGTTTGAATATATTTTAAACACTTTTATTTAATGAAACTGTTTTTGTTTAGATTTTTTATTCGATAAAATTAGTTGAAAATAATTTTCAACTTTTATGATAAATATCACCAACGCTTATTATATTTTTTATTTCGATCAAAATGAAACAAATTAAATTATTGATGAAAAAAAAAAAAAAAATATGATAGATTTTTATTATTTCTTGAACACCAAAGATTGTTTTTCGATTGAAATAAAAATAAAAAGTTAGTATTAAAATCTGGTTTCTGTAAATACATAATATAATAAATAATAAATTTATCTTGACAATGAGAAAAATGTTCATTTAAAACTTCACTATAAATGAAATTTCAGGTTAAGATTTTAAAACTTACTTATTTTAAATTTCAAAAATAAGCTAACTAAAATAGAAAAAAGAACGTATTTACTAAGACCATTTTTAATTAAAAAAACTTTTGACATCTGTTCATCTTAAATCAAGCTATTAGCTATCTACTCAGTCATACAACCTTTAAGTTAGCTTTATTTTAGAGATAAAATTCATAGCGTTTAACTAAATAAAATGATTAATTAGTTTTTGGTTTCTTTTCTTAATTCTAGATTTTTTTTACATTATATTTTTCACAACAATTTTTGTAAGTTTCTCTTTTTATTTTTACTAAAGTATACTTGGAGCGCTCCGCTACCCCTATCATATTAAAATAAAAAAACTTTAGTGAAAATAATAATAATAATAATAATAAAAATTTTATTTTTGTTTTAGAATTTTTTGCGTTTTGGTGATTTTTTCGTTTTGAAATTTTTTGCGTTTTGTCGATTTAATTTTCATTTTGGCGTTGTTTCCATTTGGCTTTTTTCCGTTATTGCTATTTTTTCCATTTAGGAGATGCCTTTATTTCGTTTTAGCATTTTTTTCCCGTCTACTTTTCTTATATTTTCTTAAATTCTTGTGTTTTTTGTTCTTGCTACTTTTTTATTTTAGCGCTTTTTTCATTTTGGCGATTTCTTTTATTTTGTAGATTTTGTTCATTTTAGCGATTTATATATGTTTAACAATACTATCAATAACAATGTGAATCTAACTTTTATATTCCTACTAAAAAATCAAAATCATCAATTAACAGTTATTTTTGCTCAAAAAATATAAAAGTGAAAATGATAAAAGTCATAATAGTTACGGTCTCTGATTTTCAATAACGAAAATAAAAGAACACTAAAAAAATAAGCTTAGTGGAGGTTCATATACAGCAATTTTTTATCATAAAGTTTTGCATCTGCTGTATTTTCTTGGTTGGTTGGTTGGTTTCCGTGGTAGCCCGTGATCTACGGGCAATCAATTAGACTCGTTAGAATCCGTTTTGATGGAACCACACTACTCGCCAGGTGAATTAGTTGTATTGAGTCTGTTGGTTGGTTGGTTGGTTACCGTGGTAGCCCGTAATCTTACAGGCAATCAATTAGACTCGTTAGAATCCGTTTTGATGGAACCACACTACTCGCCAGGTGAATTAGTTGCATTGAGTCTGTAATGAGATAGAAATGTAGGGAAGAAACAATGAGAACATAAATTAATTAGATCCAGCCTGTAGCATTGAGATATTTAATGATGTCACTGAGTCTAGTGTCCGATATCTCAGAGAGGTTGTCTAATTGGTGCCCTCCCAGAAATTTATGTCTGTTTGCGTCTGTATTTTCTTAGTTTATGAAAAAATTTATTTGTCCTTTTTCAATAAATAAAAAAAAAATAAATAAAAAAGAACGGTACAAAAACAAAACACCTTTCAAAAAGAAATAAAAATTATTTATCTTTTTTACTCCGTTTCTCATAATGCGTAAGACTTAGAAAAAAAAAAAAAATAGAAATATATTAAATAAATTCTTTCCTATTTTGTTTATCATTTTTCTCTTACATCACCGCAACTTTTGAAATTGTTTTTGTAAAAATTAACAAAAATGAAAATGCTTTAAATTGAGAGAATTTCCTTAGAGACATAGAGATAAAGTAGAGAAGAATTTAATAATTTTAGACGCTCTTATGTTTAAGGCTTATAAATGTGAGGACCAAAATTCTTGGAATTCTGAACCACATGATTATTAAGAATGTAACGAAGTGTTCCAGAGGCCGATGAGGCACACAGGAGCAAAGAATTCAGGACAGGGGCAGGTGGTGGGTTTAACCTTAAATGGCCATGCTAGCCATTTAAGCGTTAACTACGAGAAAGCGCAGCAGGCAGAAGTAGCAGTAGAAAGCAGCAAGGAGAAAACTGAGTGAAGTCATCAATGCCTACAACGCCACAGCTGAGCAGGCGAGTAGCAGAACTGACGAATCACGGAGGTAGAAGCGAGAACACAACAGTAAAGAGAAGAAGCAGCAGGAAGAAATATACAGGAGTGTAAGAGTAGCAGCGAGCAAAGAAGCAGAGAAAAATTCAAGAAGTTGACAAATAAATAACCAAGAAGCCACATACGTAGACACTCACACACGGATCAACGATACTGTTACAGCAGCGAACATAAAGAAGACAACAGAAGGGAAGGTTCGATGCAACAACCGCTATCGGTTCAAACAAAGTACAGGAAAACTGCAATAATATTAGTTACAAGAAATGTATATAAGCCAGCATAAAGTTACAAGGGCCTCTACTTTCTCTTTTGTGCTCGACAGTAAACAAGGCAGACGTGGTGAGTAGTCAGTTAATAAAATAAATAAAAGAACTAACAGAGCAATGTTAGGGAAGAAAAAATAAAGTTGGTTGAATTGATTACATTAATTTAACGTATGGTATACTTATTTACCATCAGTAAGATTAAAATCTTCAACAAGATTTATAATCTGGTTGAAGAGGTAGGAAATAAGCATTGCTCAGAGCCAAGTAATAGAATATTTTCATGGAAGTTTTCACTCGGAAAATAAAGGGACTAAGAAATCTCGGATTGTATCCAAGAATTAACAATCAACTAGGAGATAGTAAATAGGAAGTGTAGAACCGGTAAGGCAACGCGGATGCTTAACGAAACAGCACTGTCTCAACATAGGAAAAGTTTGTGTGAAAAAATATATATATAGTGAAGGATAAGTAATAAAGAAACAAGGGTAAAAATTAAAATAAAAATGTTGTTATTGTACGTAAGAAACTTGGAAACCCAGATGCAAACCCGGTTAAACGGAGGTTCCTTACAATATATTATTTTTTTATATTTACTGGCAGCAAATTTTGCCGCTTATAACTTCTAAACTGCTTTATATTCTGCACATCTATAAGAAAATACCTTTCTCATGGAATATTTTTTAATAAAATCGGATGTATAGTATGAGCATAAATGGGATGACAAAAAATGTGTTTACCTACTGATTATATAGATGCTTATATACTTGTTCCTTTACTTTTAAGCTCATTTTGAACACAATTGTTGCATGTTTAACCGCATGAACACGCTGCAAAAAAGCATAAAAAAAATCAGCTTACAAGGGACTTTGGCTTAAAGGGTTTCCTAGGAATTATTTAAGGATGATTTTGTTCTTTTTTAATTTTTAGTTTTCTTTTTTTGTTTTAGTTACAGCAATTTTTATATTGTATACAGCATTCTTGTTATTTTTAATCCTTAAAAAAAGAGAATAAAATCTACTTTGTATACATATAAAAGTGAATTATTTTCACTTTCTGTTTGAGATTAGAAAATGCAGACAAAATTAATTTGAGTAAAGAATTGCTGTGGTTAAATTCAATTTTATAATCACCATCAAAAAATGATGGGGGTATATTTAGTTTGTCATTCAATGTGTAACATGTCGGAATAATCATGTTAAATCCCATAAAGTATATGGGCCATTATCAAAAATTTATGATGTTAGGCTTGAAATTTTTTATTTATTTTTTTTTTTTTTTATTTTATTATTATTTTTTTTTTTTATTGCACATTAACTCATTAGTGCACAGAATCCGTTATAAGGGACTCTGAAATTTTCTACTGCAGTAGTTTTAAAAATCTAAATTTTTAAATAGGAAGTAGATTATGTCATTACTGATGTTTCAATTTAATTCATTAGTTTCAGTTTTCGTGATTTGTGTGTTGAGTTTTATGTAAAATGTGGAAAACCAATTGTAAGAAAACAAAAATCTCGAGTTGGTTAAGAAAATTTGAAATATATTAAATATTATGTGAATATTTGTGATTTTGTGTGAGTTGTTATACGTAAGTTAATGTAACGATTCAATTGATGTGAAAAAATATGACAAAATGTTATGCGACATGCATATAATAATAATGACTTTCAATGAAACGTCTCGTAAATGGGACATTGCGCCCGTAGTACACTTGTGATAAGATGATTGAAAAAAAATTATATACAGATTTACAGTTTTTAAAATATTGGATGCAATAGCTGGAGAATGAAGAGGTTTGAACAAATACTAAATAAATTTCATTTAAATGACAACCTTCAAATCGATGATATGGATCGACTTTACAAATTGAGATTTCTTATAAATCAAATAAATGCGTCATATCTACGACACTGCGATGGCAGAAACCACCCTATTAAATATTCCAAAACTGATAAATGAATGAATGAATTAGGAAAAAACAAATTTCATTTGCTACAAATGTGAAAAAGGGTTTCACCCAAAAGATTGTTTTAAAAGTTTTCATACGCCTAGTGTAACTACTGGGCAGTGACCGTTATAAAGGACGGTCCATAACTCCAAAACTAAGATTTTCTTAATAAAATGTTTTCAAAACGAACAAATCAGATCTTTTTGATTAATAATTGGTGCATATTATTCAAGGAAAGTGGCCAAGGAACTTCGTCCACTAATGGATTAAAATCCATTTGTATAAATATAAAATAAATCAAATGCAGTCAAAATTTACGCGTAATATTAAAACCCATTAAGTTATTCTAATAAAATTTATGATATTTTCAATGTTTGATGGTATTAGCGTAACATATTTTAGGGTTTCCTAGAAGTGCCCCGTTTTCAACTGTCAATGACATTTGACTAAAATATATGATCCCTATCAATTATATTTATAGCAATTGCTATATCTACATATTCAAGATTTGCCATATAAAAATATAAAAGTGCAATTTTTGCCTAATTTTCAAAAAGTTTATAAAATTTTTTATTAAATTTATTTATAATGCTCCTTCGATTCTATTATGTAAAATAACAAAAAACTAATTTCACGCAGTAATCCATGTTATTCTAAATTAAACTGTGAATGTAATGTGAAACTTACTTTTTTAAAAATTTTCATTTTTTTTTTTTTTTTTTTTTTTGATACCATTTACTGCATTAGCTATTTCGGGCATGTCAACGAGATATAGCGCAAAATAAGCATTATTAAAGTAAATATCAATCCGTATTTCAACATTTATATTCAGTTAAGAGGTGCACAGACCCCGCCCAAAAAACCAAAAAAAAAAAAGATAAAAATTTCAAATATTTTGTCATCAAAATTTTATTGTCCTGTATGTAACTGTTGAAAGTCTACACAACAACAAGGGAGACGTAGAATTTATCCATAAAGCCCTATTGGTTTATATATGATCACATGAGATCAAAAAATATAACCGCGGGAACTAAAAGTGTAGAAGAATGGGAAAAATTTAGGTAATTTTCAACTCTTTTTCTAAGTTTTTTAAATTTAAAATTAGTGTTAAACTGTTACAATCTATTAGTTTCAAGTCTTGAGAGTTCAGATCTGTAACCCGTTTTTTTTTTTAAATAGTATTACCACAAAACTTATTTAGGATTAAAATTAGTTTTAACCAGGTGAAAAATTTTTGATATAAATGTATTTCTATTTCTTCTTTATCAGCAACAAAATATATTTAATTACTTTCATTTTATTATTATATGAGTTAGGTTTTTGTTTTTATTAGGTCTGTTAGATTTTTGACAATTATTACTCCTTAGTAATAGCATTAACTAACGGAGTAAGTATTTACTAGAACTGGAACAATAATATTTTTATAGTAAACATGAATGATGAGACCCATTTTTATAGATATTATTGGACGGAATGATTTACAACTCACGTTATTATGCGGTTAAGAATTGACACGTTTCGGACGATGTAACTTTTTATATCTGACCATCGATAGTGAATTTCTGAAATATATAGACTGCACTTTAACATTACGAAACTTATAGTTTCGTAAGCACAAAAACGCAAACTGGAAAATATGTCGCCATTATTTAGCAAAAGGTGAGAATTTATTAAATATCATAATATTTCGCTCGAAAAATATTGTTTGATAACATGTAAAATCTGCTAACTAAAGCAGATTTTAGAAGTAGTGGAGACAAAGGCATATATCTCCGCACTCAATTAGATAAATCGAGCCATTTCTTGTAGAAGTTAAATACGTTCATGCATGTGGCGAGTTGGTACGAAAGAAACACGAACGTTGTCATTTTAGTAAACGTTAACGGAACCAACAACTTGACAAAATGGCCGTTTGTTTAATCTAATATATTTCAGTATACTATAGATAATGAAAGTCTATTTATAAAGGCAATTCTATGCATATCGTTTTCTTATTGAAATAATTAAGATATATCTACAAACTATGAAATTTTTAAACATGTTAATAATTTTAGGTTATATTTCAGAATATTATTTTTTTTTATATCCCTACTATTAATTGCAGCTCCACTTAAATCGAATTTAGTTTCATATTCTGTAATATATGCAGGTACATTCTTCATAGATGTTATTATTTTACCTCAACCTTCATTGTTTGAATGCATAAATACTGATTAGACTTGAATATTTTTTCATTTTTCCACTTATGTAAATCTAGATAGTTTTTCATGGAATTAAACATCATATTATACAGACAGGGATTAATTTTACCACTATAAGCTCATTTTGTAGCACTTGGGACTCTTGTACCTTACTCTGTAATTTATGTTTAATTAGTTTTGTCTTTCTGCCCTTTAAGTTGCCAACCAAAGATGCTAATATAAACTCGAAATATTATTGTTAGTTATAATAATATTTTAGTCTTCTATATTATTCTTCTTAAAAATATAAAGTAGCAGTTTAAATATATTAATATTCTAATCCCTTACCTTTCAGTTGGACGGTATTTTCCTTCTAATTTCTTTATATTTCTTTATCTACTTTAAACGTTGAGTGTAAATGTTTAAGCTATTTGTAGCAAAGTAAAAATAGACATTTTAATTATACTTACCTCCATATTATATTAAAACAATTATAATCTCTGACACAGTTGTTAAGAAGAACTATAAAATGCAACCGGCTGCCTATTACTCTAATACAATTTGCCTTGTTGTGTTGAATGGAACGTGACGTAGGCTTTTAAAAGGTACAAAAGCATTCATTAAATAAAATATCTTTGTACAATGTACACCTACATACATACTTGCATAAAGCTTTAAGGTGAAATAACATTTTTACTTTAATATTTATTCCCTCATCTAAGATCATAAGATTTTGTTTTTGATTATAATTTAATTTTTTATTGTGCTTAATACTAATGATTATTATGCAGAGAAAATTTTTATTAAAATGTAAACATATGCTAAACATTAAAGTTTTAATGTTATATATTTTACTTAATTTATGTTGCACAATTTTGGTTTTCCTTTTGTTCTTAACTTGTAATTTTATTCGGGTACTAGCACGTATTCAAATATGAATTTAAAATCATTAGCTTTGGTTGGAAATTCCAAAACCAACAGCAAATCTCATGATGCATCTCAATTCACCTTCTATAAGTATAAGTAATTTAAAATCTGTTTTCCTTATTGTAACCACAACCCATTACCACTTTATGGTTGGTAGCACAAGAAATTCAATTTTAAGTGCATAAGTAATAATGAAAGCCATAGAAAATGGTTTTAAGATTACTTTTGGCAGATGAAATTAAAATTAATTTTTTCATTGACCTTGAATTTAGAATTGAATGAAAAAAGGTGGCAGGCATAAACTTTGTTAAAGGGAGACATATGATGTTGAAATATGTGAAGAAAGTTTATATTTATTAAAGTTTAACTTCTACATTAATGAAGATCGGTCCACAATGCTATAATATTAGCTACGAAGCTACTTTAGGAAAAAATAAAATTAAAAAAAAAAAAACTGTTGGTTCTCTGGCAGGTTTTCGAGTTAAAGTATTGAAAGCGCACACTAAACAATGGAGCAAAATCGTAAAATTTTTGGTTATGAATCTGAGTTTCCAGAACTACTGGTCGTATCGATTTAAAATGTATGGGAAATGTTTTGGCTTCCAGAAAAATCATTTCCTAGTCACTCTGTAGTAACACGAGATAAGCTACAGGATGTCAAATTTGGCAATCTCGAATATAAAAAAAGTTAAAAAAATCTTAAGTTCCATAAGTAAATTCCGATACCAAAGATTTTTAATTTTTCTGCAAGGTGTTTGGCAAGATAAAGAAAAACAACATGCTTACTCATCTATATTTTCTCTTACAGTTAAAAAGATATTTATGCTTGAATTTTCAGTTTTTGAATTTTTGCATATTTCAAAGGCTTCATAAATTGTTAACAAAGAAAATTTAAATCGATTTAGATTTGCATCCTACATCCAGCATTGGTCGAAAATGGTGAATTTTAGAAATAATATGTTTATATTTTTAGATCGTTTTGGTAACAAACTACTTCCTGCCTAGCCAAAAATGAAAGCAGGAGTATAGATTTTATAAAAAAAGTCAGCTTTCAAAAACCTTTTTAAATTGCTCACAAAATCATTTTATAATACAATTTTTACTACGATTTCTTATGTGTTGCATGATATAAATATCAGTCTTTCATTTCTCCACAAATCATTTAAAAAGCTTAAGCAACCGATCTCTTCAAAAATATTTAATAAATTTAACCGATTATTACGAATATTATCTCGTTACACAAACAACTCGTGGCATAATTACATAATATATATAATTGTGTGTTACGTATACGCACATACGGAAATACACAATAAAATAGTGAATTTAGTGAATTTTGATACGAGTTGAAAGTTTTGAGGCCATTATTATTTTTGAAAAGACCTATATAGGCATATTATATATCAATAGATTGGTAAATAAGTCTATTTTTATATTCTTTTCATTTTTCAAAAGGTTTTTAAAAGTAGACGGAGTTTTGATTAAAATAATAATAATAATAAAAAATAAAGTATATTAAAAGTCCTCCTGAAAATGCGCAAAACGCTCGCAAACTATAAAATTTGTGCCAGTTTGGCCAATAATAATTTTATAAAAATTAATTTGAACAACACTAATAAGTTTGCCTGACTACTTAGTCTTGAACTGTTTAATTGTGCATTTGTAAATCAGCTGTATTTTGTTTATATGTATTTAAAAATTGTAAGTAAGTACAATGTAAGAATTGATAGTTACGTTAATTAAAATAAAATTATTGCATGTTTTCTGTGAACTTAGCAAATTAAGTTGAGCTAAAATAGAAATATTTTATCTAACAGTCTTCAATCAGATCTAAAAAAAAGAAAAAACTGGCACACTATAACTTTAATATTGCGCAATTCAGCTTTATTAAAGAAAGAATATATGTGACTGGTAATATTGAATGCTTAATGAAGACTAAAAAATTATAATAATTTACAGCATCTTAACTTTTTAACTCTTGAAGTAAAATAAGTAAGAAAGCATATAAAATACAGTTAGATTTTTTTCTTTCTGACAATTATATTACAATTACTATGAATAGTATAACAGATTTTGAAATGAGAGTATGTTCGGTAATGATAATATAATGTATAATGAGAAAGATATCATATCTACATATTTACATATTAATATAATCGTAATTATTACAAATATATATTTCATATTAATCATAATGAAGTTAAACATGATGATAAACATATTAATTATATAGTGTTATAATAGTTAGTACAATAATATTTAATAAATATAATAAATTGTTTTTAATTAATAATTTCTAAATTTCTATTAATGCATGTAAATACTTATGTGTTGGAATAACAACAATATTTTCCAACACATGTATTTTTTATTTCAGCAATTTTTTAAATTATTTACAATGATTTCTTATTTTCTAATCCTTAATATTGCACAACATTTGAAAAGGGGGTTCATGAAATATGCCGCGCAAATATCTACAATTGTACAAATGGAAAACTTAAGCGTTTAAATAAGTTCCCATATTATTATTATTATTATTATTTTTTTTTTTTTTTTGATTTTTAATTTTTTAATATTATTTATTTTTTAAAAATTGAAGCAAAAAAACGTACAAGGGTGTGCAAACCATAAAGAAAGTTTTACAAGAGAAGATAAAATTTTCATAAAATCATAAAGACTAATCGATTTATTAAACATCTATCTGTACGCAAAGTGTCGTTAAACAATTTGGATAAGAACATACAAAATTTTTCGGTTGAAAATAGTTTAAAAAAATAGAAAACAGCTTGTATCCATATATTTTTGTAGAACTGTAGTAGTAGTGAATGTTTATAAATGCCTTATATTAATCACGATTTCATTAAAATATGGAACAATTGAGCTGTATACATGCATAAATTAGTGTGCCAAATTTTACATACAACTGAATACGGCTTTCATATAAGCCCTACAGGCTATTTAAAGTGAATAAGTCCAAAATAATTGAGAGCATAGCATTAATATTTGACGGGAAAAAGTTTCATATGGGTAGAAAACCAAGTACAAAGTCCTATATAAAGCCTACTTTCAGGAATTAGGCTCAATAAATGTTAATATCACGATATTATTATGTTTTATAGAAATATAATTCAAACCATCAAATCTTATAATAACCGATCGGCAATTGACAATAGGTTTCATAAAAAACTTCCTCCACAAATATTGAAAACGCAGGGTATATGTATCAAATGATCGGATTTAAGCGACAACATGTTTTATACTTGTTTTTTCGAATAAATTTTATGAAATTAATATTAAACTTACAGCAAAAGATCTTATTATCTTATTATATGTAGTATTTAAAAAAAATATATATATATTTATATATATATGTATTATATTATATATATATATATATATATATATATATATATATATATATCCTTTTTATTTAAAAACTTATACCTATGTTATAACAAAATAAATTTTTTGACTTTTCTCATGAAAATGGTCTTTTCTTACTGTTATTTGTTGTAGAGAACTAATTTATTCTTTTTTTTTCTCATTAAATTTAGATTTTTTTTAATATTGCAATAAGTTTATAAATAAAATGCATAACAGCTGCCAGTATAATGATTCAATGAAAAATCGCCCACGAGTTTCCTACACTAATTTGGGTTATATTTCATATGAAAAATTATCTAATGTTTTAAGTGATTTTTCGTCATTTTTAAACTATACTTCCTTTTTGATTAAGCATTTTTAAGTTTTTGTGTGATTTTTCTCTTTTGTAGGAATTTGCTAAAATTATGTTTATAAATTGTTTCTGTGTTTAATGAAGCTGAGAAAAAAAATACAATAATTGATTTAGTGATTCCATGAAATTATTTATTAGTATTTTATTATATTAGTTGTTCCTGCTTTGGATAACGAAGCGCAGCAGGCGAAAAATTTTGTTAAATATAAAATATATGGATTTTTTGTGCGAATAAATACACAAGAATGCGTGGTAAATGATTCTGTAAAAATATAATTAGTAGTAGATAATAAGAAATTATTTTCTTCGTTGTTGACATAGTAATATTTTAGCCATTTTAAGGCAATTTTAAAATTCAAAAAAGGGTAGAAAAAAGACTAAAAGGTAAAATGAAAATTTTGAGGCTAAAAGAAGAATAAAAAGCCTAGATTTAGCCTTAAAAAGGCTAAAGTGGCAACACTGTACATAAGAAATCTCAATTTTATGTGCGAAATAATACACAAAAACGCTTAAGTGATTCTGTAAAAATAAAATTAACAAAAGAAAATAAGACATTATTTTCTTCTTTATTGAAATACCAAAATTTTAGCCTTTATAAGGTAATTTTATGAATCAAAAAAGGTTAGGAAAGAAGCATTATACAAATTTTTTTTATAAGAAAATTAACCTTAAAATACCGCTTGGAATATGTATTTAAATAATTCCCACATCTCTTCTCATTCGCGAAAACGGTGTTGTTAAAGTAGCACCTATAAATACCATTACTCTCTGGAGTAAGCGTTAATAATGTTACCTACATTATTACATTATTGTTTCAGTTAAGCTAAATCTGAAAATTGATCAATCGAGTATAGCCAATCCTAAAAATGTCTCCTATCATAGATTAGACATAGAATACTGGCATATTAATTAGAAATCGCATACCACATTATGCCCTATATGAATTCGCAAAAGAATATGTGAAGACAACTTCTATTGACATTGAGTGTTTTGCTGGTGATTTAATGCAAATCTCGCTGTATTGTCCATTAAAATTTTCAATGACCAAAAATAAATTTGAAGAACTCTTTAGCACACTAGAAGATCGCTTCCTGATATGTGGCGACTATAATGCCAAACACACTTACTGGGATTCTAAATTGATAAATCCCAGAGGTAGACAACTTTATAATATAATTCCAGATTCTATAGATTTTTCTATACCTAAATATATAAACCGAAATTCAGTAACTAGAGAAATTTCATTCTCAATAATAACATATTATGGAAAAACTAAAATACCAAACTATCCTACGAATACTTTATATAGGACAAATTAGTAAAATATTGAAAATACATCAGTAGTAATATCCACACAAATCCATATTTTCAATATGAGGAAGATATAAACAAATGCGTCAGCGACTTTTCATTGTTAATTAATTCATCCTTGGATGAAAAAGATAATAAGCATCTTTCCAATTATGATATTGGAAAACTTCTTCTTGAAAAAAGAACACCTAGAAGAGAATGACAACAAACCTGATCACCACCTGTAAAGCTGAGGCTGTCCATAACAAAATAAAAAACTAAGAAAAACCCTTCAAATAGAAGAAGAGCACCAGAGTAGAAACTATATTGAAAGTTTAACAAATAATAAATAAGTATACTAATTTTTCCTTACGGAATGCAGCGAAAAATATTAAGCCACCGGTAGGGGAACAAAATTCTTTAAGGAAAGCTGATGTTACCTGGGTCCGTAGTGCAGAAGATATAGCCAATTAATTTATTTGTATGCTATTTAAGCTTAGTTTTTCAACCGAATCCCCAAACAAATAATTTTTTATTGGGAGAGACACCTGACATCAAATTACGATATAGATGTTGTTAGTCATGAGAACATTAATACAGTTACAAAAAAAAAAAAAATATATAAATGTTAGATCACCTGGATGTGATTCAATAATATCATCCATGATTAAAAACCTACCGAATATGGTAATAATCGTGCTGTCAATAATTTTAAATACGATCTCAAAACTAGGAATTTTTCCAAATATGTGGAAAACTACACAGATTAAAATGATACCTAAGCCAGGAATGGATTCTATTATACCATCTTCTTGTAGACCTATTAGCTTACTATCTTGTTTGTCCAAGCTTCTCGAGAAAATATTTAAAAAAAAAAAAAATTGTACCATTCTTGAACGATAGAAATATCGTCCCAGTTCACCACTTTGGTTTTCATGAAAAACATGGAACCATAGAACAAGTGTACGGTTTAACTGGAGAGATAAAGATATGTTTTGAATTAAAAAAGTATTTTTCACCTATTTTTTTAGATTTCGCGCAAGTTTTCGATAAAGTATGGCACAAAGGTTTAGTATATAAAATTAAATGTTTACTACGACCATGTACCCACAAATTGCTGGAGTGCTATTTATCTGAACGTTTATTTAAAGTAAAGTATAACGAATTTATGACAGAATAATTTTAAATAGAAACAAGTGTTCCACAAGTAGGTATTATTAGATCTACCTTGTACTTAATCTACACATCTGGCATACCAGTATGCGATGAATTAGTTTTTTCTGCGTATTCAGATGATACGGCAATACTCAGTTCCTATGAAACATGCACAAGCATCTAGCCAACTTGATATTTACCTCCGACGTGTGGAGACGTGTTTGAAAAACTGGCGTATACGAGTAAATGAATTGAAAAGTAACCGTGTTACATTCACCCTCAGAAGAGAAAATTATCCTACTGCTGCACTTAATGGCATAAGTATACCCCAGTCAGATCAATTGGCAACTAACTTGGCGTTATCACATAGAAACCAAGAGAATTCATATGAATTTCCAAGTTGTTAGCACTCTCTGGCAGCAGCCAATCAAAACTAAGCGCTGACAATAAAATCATGATATTTAAAATCGTTTTTAAAACCAATTTGGACATATGGCATCCAATTATTGAGAAGAACCAGTAATACGAGTATAGATATTATGTAGAGGGCCCAATCAAAAATTCTTAGAACCATTACGGGTGCACCATGGTATATAAGAAATGAGAGTGTCCATAGAGACTAAAAGATTTCATAGGCAAACGACAAGTCTAAAAAGAATATTGAAAAATACATTATAAAACTGAAGACTCATTCCAACCCTCTTGCGAGATTTCTAATTTCCTTACTGAAGTTCAATTAAATTCAAGGCTTTGTAGAGACGATTTTCTACCCCGTAACTAGTAGGAGCAATTATTCACCTTACTATGCTTTTGTTAGAGATCAACCAGTCTTTAGTGTTTAGTTTTAATATTAAAATTCATATTGTGAGTCCTTAAACAGTCAGATTCAATATATAAATAAAACGTTAAAAAAACTATTATATATATATATATATATATATATATATATAAAAGTTTGAATATTTGAGATATTTTCTATCGTAATTTAGATTTTAGATAATGGTCTTATTCAGTGCTATATATATATATATATATATATATATATATATATATATATTATATATTATATATATATTCACGAGAATAAGAACTAGTTTTAAAAAAACCTTTTGGTTTCGGCTGATTTTGCTGATTTTCAAATGGGAACAATTCACTGTACATTACTACTTTTGTGGAACAGTACAAGAAACAAAATATATGCAAAAATTTCTTTGAACTTTAACCGCGAATAACTCGTGTAATGTACACATGATTATCAGTAATTTTGACAGTATTTATAAGTATTTATAATTCGCTAAGACAAAGCTATATGCTAAAATTCGGTGCTCTCCGTCATTTCTAATTTTCCTAGATTAAAATATAAATTTGTAATAAATGTATGGAATAGAAAGCTATAAATCTGCCTGTATCTGCGAGATGATAATTTTATACGTAAAATATTTTTGCCTTTATTATGCCTTGGGATTAAAGAAGCTATTTTATACCAATTCTTTTACTGATTAAAACTTTTTGAATATCTAAATAGTTACTACAATAAAACATAGTTAAAATGTAATAATATTAAATTTTGCAATTTATTGCGTGATAGTATAATCAACAGTGACAACAGATGCGCTTATAGATTGCTTACTTAACTACATACAGATTCCATATAACTTCCAAGAATGCAATAGCGTAAGTCATTGACTGATTGCAAAAGACACTCTGCCTTACCATAATGTTTCAGAGAAACACTAAAATCTACTTCTATTTCTTCTAGGTGGCTCATGTCGAGCAAAAATCATGGATTTTAAATGCATTTGGGTACTCGTAGTGTATATGTTATCCTTTTTAATTTTTTGTTTACAATTTTATGAGGAGCTTTGATAATAAATAATAAAAATAATTCGCAATGTGTGAAATTTTTTCTTAGAAATTCTTTGCGTTTTTTTCTGCTAAAAATATATTTATTTTCACTTTTTTGGAAGTCATTCTTATTAACTTTTAAAAAAGTGGTGAAAAAGTTATTTTTTGGCTGCACTTGATCATTTTTTTTACTACGTATGCTTTACTGAAGCGCATTTAAAATGCATAATTTTGCTCGAGGTAAGCCGGCTAGAAACAATATAAATGGATTTTAGTATTTCTCCGAAGCACTTTGGTAAGAAAGAGTGTCTTTTTCACTCAGTCAATAACTTACACTATTGGATTCTTGGAAGCTATATGCAATTAAGTAAGCAGTATATTGCTTCCATCATTTGTTATTGCTTCCAAGTACTGAAATTTTTTTCTGGGAACATTATTCGGGAATATTTTTGTTCTACCATAACAACAAGAACAGCATAAATAGAGGGTTTAAAACTGTAAAATTCGTTTTTTTTTATATTGGATGCCTTACTAAGTCAATCATAATATTAAGGGCACGGTACCTAAAACTAAAAGTGAAAGAAAAAAATATCTTGTTTTCTATGCGTTTACAGCTCAAGTGGCAATCAAGCAGTTTGTTCGGCAATAAAAAACAAAAAAAAAAAAAAAAAAATGACCGGAAAGCATAAATTACGTCAAGTTGCGAAGGCTACTAAAATTTTTAAATGAAAGGCACATTCATAGGAGGAAAATTAACCTAAAGCTATAAAAAAAATAAAATAAAAAAAATCTGACGAAAGCAATTTTTGTTACATTGAACCAAAACTAAAACTAAAAGAAACAGATACTAGCTTTATGTTGCAAGGCACCTTCTGTTCAACTTTTTTTTTTTTTTTCATTGAATATTTTTTTCAGCCATTTGCTGCCAGCTATAGCAATATACATTTCTATACAATTTTTTGTAAAGAAATTTAAAGGTGTAAGGTTCATGGTTTCATTCTATTAGTCAGTTTTCGTTTTACTGCTTTCCCTTATTTTTCTTTTTACATTTTCTCTTCGTTATTGTCGGGGAAACACACCAATTTATTTAGACCAAAGGCATTTCTTCTTCTAAATTAGCCTTATATTATCTTTGTTTATTATTATTTTTTTCTTTTTTGCAAGTCAAGGTTTAACGTGGTTTTTTTAGAATGGAAACAGATGCACTTTTACTCTATGGTTAATTAATGGTTTTTAAATTAAATGAAATATGTCATCTGCATTGTAATTTCTACTGCAGATATCAATTAAATTCTTAAAATAACACTACTGTGTTATGGAAGAGATTTGTTTAGATGTTTATTATAATTGGTAGAACAGATTGTCTTTTATGATTTTCATTTTCCAAGGTATGTTTGTATATTTACAAAAATAAACAAAATTAAAAGAAACGTACTCTTGTTGAAGCTGATGAGAACAAACCAGAGAAAATATATAAATTAACATTACATTCATGAAACCGGTTGGTAATATATCACAGGTAAAACAATAAGATGGATTATATAGTAATTTAAAAAAATTAATATATTGTATACAAAGAATTTAAAATATGTTGGAAAATCTTAGTAAAAATATTTTCAGAATTTGTTTTTTTGTTCATTTGAAATTCTAGCAAAACAAATAATAAAAGAGGAATTAAATTTTGCCATTTAATTGATAAAAATTTTAATACTTTGACTACAAAAATTATATGTTTTCAAATATTTTTACCAGAAACAAAATTTTTTTAATATGAAGATGTGAAACTAGAATCACAACATCAAAAAACAAACCATAAAATCGGACATAATATGACAAAATGGAATAATAGTAATTATTACTCATAATAATTTTGTTTTTCGCTGTGATCATATGTTTCAATCATAATATGTTTCTCTTAAATTATGGTTACTACAAAATGACAAAATGGAATAATAATGATTATTACTCATAATCATTCTGTTTTTCGCTGTGATCATATGTTTCAATCATAGTATATTTCTCTTAGATTATGGTTACTACAACTATATTTTTTCTCTGCGTGTAAGCAGTATTCCGAGAACTAAAAATATAATAGAATTGTTCTGCTCTGGCATGCGCTGTTGAACAATATTTTTAGTTTTCTAAATTATTTTGTTAATATAATTTTTGGACATATTTCTGTACAAAATTATTTCTAAAGTTAATTGTTAAATTTTTGACAATAATTTTAGACTACTTTATTATGTTAAAACCAAAAAATACTAATATCGTGTAAATGGTCATTCAGATTTTTATAATTATAACTCCTAAAAGTTGCAACACAAGACTTTTATAGTGTAACGAGTTGATATAATTTACAGCCTAATTTGGTCTCGATACTACATAAAATGTATTCACTTATGATATTCCAAAATGAATTTCAATGAGGAGCTTTATATGGACTAATATTCATAAAATTTGGGCAAATATTCATAAAATTAGGTATCATAATTTTCACTTCAATAAAGAAACAGTAAAAACATTTTATGATTATTGAAGCAAACAAGCGGTCAAATGTCCTATATTATGTGAGCGTTCGCAGTCTCACATTTTATTGGGTCGCTATCACAATACACGCAGTATTTGGTCATAAAGTTGAACAGCAGTAGCAGTATCTATATGGTTTTAAGTACCTGCAGAAAAGTATTTATTTCTCCGCTCACACACTCATTTAAAGCCCTTGAAAAATAACAAGTGGCTTGCAATATCTTATAAGATATAGTTTGCAGAACTTTATTAAGGTTAGAATATCAGTCTTTGTTTGAAGAACTGTGAATTGTCATAATTATTTGACAATTCTGAAAAACATGTAAAGGTCAATGATCTGAAGTGTAATGATAACTGCATAATTTGAAATAAAGCCGTTTAATCTGCCTCCAGAATCACCAGGTATGAATCCCACGAAAAATTTCTCCATAGGTAAAAAATCGAATCATAAACACCACAAAGGGGTTAAAAAGAGATATTGTGAAAAAAATGTTAAAATATTTCGACGTAAGCGAAATTAAAGTTGGTGGAATCCATTAAATCATATCTTTAAAAAGTTATATAATAAAGAACACCCAATGCGGTACTATATTTAAAAAGTACCGTCACTGAGTGATTGACTAACTGATCATTGTACAGCCCAAACGTCTGAAATTAGAAAGATGAAATTTTTACTGTCGATTAGTCATTCGCCAGATATATCCACTAAGATGGGATTTTTGGAATACACATACAAAATAATCTATCGGTACTCTTTTAAAAACTAAGCGGAAAGGTGTCTGATAATTAAATTCCAGCCTTTTTAGGTACTCCTGGTACTTTTTTGGCATCCTATGTATCTTTTAAACCTTGTATCTTTTAAACCTAACATAGAAAAGCAACAAATATTAATTTTGTACTTTTTGGAAATTTTAACATTTATGGGATCAAAATCTTACATATTTTTGAAACGTACTTCATAAAACATTTATTCCTATTTGCTGACATAGAGATATGAACATGTATTTAATTATGGGAACCCACTACAATTTTTAAATTCATTGGAATACAAGTCTTCTTACATCTATGTACCAAAGAGGGATAACAACGGGAAATTACATTTTATTTCAACACGTTAAGTCAGTTTCAATAAAATATGAAGTATCGGTTGGTCCAATTAGTCAAACAAAATAAGCTAATGGGACGTTATTTAAAACTCGGGTGCCAAGAGGTAGATCTAAATTCGGGTAAATAGTTTAGTACTTTCTCAAAGACATAATTTTTCTTAAGTAATTGGTTTATTTCAAATCATATCTGTGACATGCAAAATTTAAACACAATGGGTATTTTAGAAATTCAAGTTTAACGCATCTGTTCTAGGGCGAAAAACGGAACTTTGTAAATTTTTTCATATAATAATACTTTTCTAATGTTTTCTGAGTGGATCAGAAATTAGGAAAAGAGGTTACTTTAATATTACCAAAGAAGAAAATTTAATGGAAATTCTTTACATAGTTTTGTTTTCGAATACACTAAAACATGTGGGACTAGTGACTTTTCCGCTCTCCTAATGGTATATATTGCATTTTCTCTAATAAGCATGAAATTAAATATAAACAATCATGAGTGCATGAGATCCTATATAATGGTACTTTCTGCCACTTTTATTTTAAAACGTATTCTTTTCTTATTAAAAATATTCATATATGTCATTGATACTTTCTGACAAAAATTATTTAGGGGTTAAACATTTTACTTTTGAGTACTTTTTTTAATTAAAAAATTTTAAAAATTTATTATTTGGCATCTTGGGAGTAAAGGCGTCTTTATATCTTCTAGACTGTGAAATGTAAGAACAGAATTTAAAAAATGATCTTTTCAGCCCAAAAAATAGCACTAAATTTTGTGAAATTCAATTTTTAATTGGGTGATATCCACACTACGGTAGTTATTGGTATCCATAAATGGTTATGAAGTGGTACGATATCCCAGTCCTTACATGTTCCTTATTTAACTACAAACCTGGGGCATGAAATTAGAATCAATAAAAGGAAATTAGAATCATTATTTAGATTGAGATTGAGATGTATTGGAATCATGAGGCGGTGCGATTAAAATGTATTCATTTTTTGAAAATACCATTATTATAACAGTTCTCCTGTGAGTTAAGGGTTGTAATTTGATTATTCGTTTTTTCAATTTGGCAGTACAATTTGTTTTTTTTTATAATTTTAGGAAATAATTTTGATTATATCTTTCTGTTAAAACTTCAAATTTTTGAATTTTAAATTTTTTGCCTTGACTTTATTATTTTTTCAGTATTAGTTTCAAATTTTTTTTAAAGTCCTGCAATTCCCAATATATTCGAAAATAATGTGTTGAAAATTTTTTGAATTATTTATTTTAATTTGTCTAACCGTAAAGAATTACGAAATTCATCAGTTTGAAATTATTATGAAAAATTTTACATTTTTTTTTTTAAATTTAGTTGATAGGAGGTCTGTTTTACGATTTATGTATTTCAAAAGTCAAGATTAAAAAAGGGATTTGAATGATCGAAAATGATGAAATTTTTAGTTCAACGGGCGAGAAGAGAAAGACACGCAAGATTTATAGTAATATCGTAGAAAAGATTTTGTTACCACATTATAGATTTAATCTCATTGTAGTTTAATCTCCAATTTTAAACTTTAGATGTTTTTCTCATTATTATTTTGCTAAGTAATTTTGTACTGCTACCACGTCAATGTAAAATAAAGTACAAAGTATGTGCAGCAATTTTCATGATACATATCTTAAAAAAATTGGAAGCGAGTTATTATTTTGTTCGCTTGGTTTCTGAGAATATCTCCACATTCCTGCAGAAACTTCTATATACCTTCCTTTTCGCATTTCGTATCAAATTCACTGCCCTCCAAACTTTTAGTCCTACTGAACAATCTACGACAAGTAGATCCATTATGCAGGTTTATCCCTACTCTTTCGTTAACTCGCTTGCAAGCTATGACTATAGCAAATAGGAATATTTCAATTAGAATGTTCACTGCTATTTCTATTTCTCATATACTTATAATAGAGGGTATATATGTAGTTAAGAGATGTGATAGCTCATGGTGTTGAAGTTTCCAATTTGTCTTTCTTCTGTTTTGAAAAATTACAGAATAGATTCACGAATTCCTATATAAAATTCAATATATCTATGGTCAGAAATGAACAGCAACTAGCGATTAACCAATGAGTGCTCAAACTAAATTATTTCATTCTTATCATAATATAGAGAAGCTCAACTCTATTGTCAGCAATAAAGTTATTCTCTGAGCTAATTTTGGGTTGCTATAAAGTCAATATCAACATTAAATCTGTAACATTCCAATATATTAGTATAACACTTAAATACTACAACATTTAACCAGAATTCTCTCTAGCCATATAAATAAAAAATTTCAGTTCAATTCAAATGAATTGAGATTACATAAATGTAGCCTAACTCTTTTAAACTGCCACTTAAATAAAAATAAATTTAGTGAAATGCAACAAAAGCAGAATTAACATAAAATAGCAGACAACGTGTGTGGCAATCTTTTATTTTATCTTTATTTGTAAACACCTTAATGTACATTTTACAACCACATTTCCTGCTATTATCTCACTTTTACCGAACATTTCTAATGGCAACATGAAGGCAAGATAGTAGAAAATATTTTAAAAATTTTGCACTAGTATGCTTGATCGTGCCTTCAAGAAAACGGAAATTCCTTTGAAATACAACCGCAATTGCAACTAAATAAAAATGAAATGATAAAAATTGTAAGTAGGAAGAGAAAAGGCAGCGTATTTATGCATTTCCACAAACACAAAAACTTTTCTCACATTCATAGAAGAGGAAAAGTGATGCATTGACAACAGGCTTTTAAAAGCTTTAAATAATAGTAAATGGCAGTTTAGAGTCGTCATCAACTGCATCATTACTTGAGAAACATATTTTTAATTTGCGTAAACATAAAAAATTCAAAGTCTAAGATAAATTTACTTTAAGAATGATTACTTAAATCATTATGAAAGCAAAGATATTAACGGAATATAATATTAAGTACCTAATGCATGTGGGACATTGACTTCTATGCAGTGTTGCAAGGAGATGAGAAAAAAAGAGGCTAAACTGAACTTTAAAAAGGCCAAAAAGGCTAAATGCTTTCAAAAATAAATAAAGAATAAAGCTAAGATTTCTTTTTTAATGTTAAAACTTATGTTTTATCGTTATCATTAGTTTGTGATATTTTTTTTACAGACATTGTAATACATTTATAAATAAAACATAGAACGGCTGCTAGCAAAATGGCCCAATGAAAATTAGTCCAAAAAATTCCCATACAAATTTGGGTTATGTTTCATATAAATAATTTTAAGCGATTTGTCGTGATTTTAGAACTATAATTTCTTTTTGATTAAACATTTCCAAATTCTTAGGTGATTTTTCGCTTTCATACGGCTTTTTTTTTAATTATATTCCTAAATAATTCTATGGTTTTTGTATGAGAATGAAGCACCGCAGGCAAAATTTGTTTGATAATTACATAATATATAATTATTTATTGATAATCTCGGTTTTTGTGCACATAAGTATGTAAAACTGTTTAAATGGTTGATTCTTTAAAAATAAAATTGGTAATAGCAAATAAATAACTTTTTTCTTCGTTATTGAAATGCTAATATTTTAGCCCGTTTTAAGGAAGCTAAGATGAGAATATTGAGGCTAATAGTGAAACAAAAAGGCTATATTTAGCCTTAAAAAGTCCAAACTGGCAACACTGTTTTTAAGCACTATTAAACGTAATATAATCAGGAATATGATATTGAATACAATAATTATACGGTACTACAATGTAAAAATAGTTGAATACACTTGGTATGTAACATAGTGTAGTTTGTAGGTATGGGGGAGTAAATGATTATACCATTTTGTGAATTTTCGATATACATCCAAAATCGGGAGTTATATCCAGAAAGTGATTTTTAGGACTTTCTTTTGAACTGTATTAAAAAGAAGTAAGTAGATGGGGAATTATCTTTTTTAGTTTACCTTTATGAAACCGACATTAAACCCCAAATATATATTTTTTAATTCTGATTTTTTAAATAACTTTTGATACAGTTGTGTTAGCAACACCTAGTGGAGTAAAATCACATAAACTCAAGACCAGAAATAGTTCCATATTTTATTGGCAAGCACTTAAATTTAAAAAAAAATCCAAGAAAAAGTGTTTGAAAAATGTTTTTTTAAATATATATTTTAACATACATTCCCATTCCTGTAATATAAACTAAAAACACTTATAGAAATAGGCCAACTTGTGCTCAATCCGTCTGTCGTTGACCAATGTTGAATTGTATTATATACAAGTGGTGAAACCAAAATTTTAATTTTTTGCAGTTTTTCGATTTAAAAATTCGCGCCGTTTTTGGTATTGTAAAATTAAGAACGAAGGATTATTGCTCTCGCGTGATCAAAAAAGTTTTCCAAATTACATTTTAAAAGCGCTGTGGCACAGTAAAATATTAAATTGCGAAAACGTTATAACTTTCAAAATCGATCTAAAACTTTGCATACCTTATATTGACATTTTTTTTTTATATTTTATGTAAATTATATTTATAATAAGTGCATCTACTTTATTTTAGTTAAGCGAAAAATAAGTTTAAAAAATAAAAAATAAAAGGTATTCATAACCTGAACTCGCGGTATCTTTAATACTTCATAAATCATCGAGGAACACCCAAGGCGCTAACTGAAATCGGTGAAAATGTATACTAATCTGTGGGTGTTACCATAACTAATATCGGAATCAAGTGGCACTCAAAAATAATTAAGCGTTTGTTTTTAATGCAACTTTTAACATTTTTGGGTGTGTATTTTTTTCATTGAAAAATTTATTTTATAGTTCAATAATTAATATTTGCAAATTTTTATCATTTAAGGATTTTTTTTTTTTTTTTTTTTGTTAGAGCCATCACGACCATGAGTACATAAAAAATATAAAGTAAAGCATTCTTTCTCTTTCCATCTTACATAAATTTAATGTAAACATATGTGATTTATTTTGCAACAACGGCAACACCAACAGAGAGGGAGAGTAAAAACATGAAAGCTTTTGAGAAAGCTGTTCTGTTTTAGTTGTCGAATCTTCATGTGAACAAAATTATCCGCTGGCTTGTGTTTCAGCACTATGTTTGTATGTAAATACATGCTTATACAAAAAACATTGCAATGCTTCTATTTCCAACTAAAAAGTCCAAATATGCATAAAAAATGATTGTATATATATGTATATATATATATATATATATATATATATATATAAAATTAACAACTACAAAAAATAACAACAACACTAATAGCCATTTTAACACTACTATTGTCAACTAAACTGCTTGGTTATACAAAAAACAACAACACTAATAGTCATTTAAATGCTTCATATAAATCTTTGTTTGTATATACAAGCGACAACCGCTGCTCGCTTATACAAAAAATGACTACTAAATTTATATGCATCAGTGTATACAGTACACAGATCATTTCAAGCTTCTCTTTCTAGCTAAAAAACGTCTAACATTATTAAAAAATGATTATGTGTATGAGTATATATACAGTAATTGTTTTTGATTAAACAAAAAAAAAAAAAACAACAATACTGAAAGTCATAGCAATAGTTTTTATATATGCTCGTGTATGTATATTTTTAATAATTTTTTTCAGATTTCTGCCTATAACTCGGTTGTGTATCGACCGATATAGTTAAGTAAAAAAACGAAATTAAAAAAAAAATTTCCAACGGATTTGACAACAATTAATTCCAAAGCTTATATAGAAGCTTCAAAAAGTTCAAAAATGCGTTTTGACCGATATCTCAGTTACTAATGGACTGATTATTTTCATTTCTTCGCAAAAACATTCCAGAATAAAAATTCCGAATTTTCTGTGCAAAAACGAAGTAGCTAGCTTTTATAGGGGCTTTAAAAATTCAAATTTTTAATAGTATCATTCTAAAGAATATTCCCTATAATTTGATGTATAAATCATATACGTATATCCAATAACTGAAGCTTTCCAAAAAGTGATTTTAAGAGATAGACGAACATAGATTTTCCTATCAATAAGGAACCAGAAAATATATACTTTTTGGGTACCTAGGTGCGTATTGTAGATACAATTGGAATAACGAAGTTATATATATACCTGTGGTGAAGGGCATAAGAATATCAAAAATTTATATACTCTTTGTTTTTGTTCTATGTTCTAAAATGAGGTATAAATAGCTTTGTGGTCACGATTATCTTCAATAACATAAATCTAACCGAACATCATTAATTTGTATTTTATATACATCCGTGTAGGTTACGTAGTATGTGCATTTATTTTTGATATTGGAAAGTGGAATTTTTACAATATTTTTATACTTCTGAATTTTAACTACCATAACGCAAACGGTAATTTCTTGTCCATTAATATCATTTTAAAAAATTGTTTTTTTTTTGTTGACAGATATTAAAAATATATTAACAAATTTTATAAAATCAAGAAATAAAGAAATCTGTGCATACGTTTTTGATTAAAATTTTTTTATGAAATATTAAAAAATCACTATCATTTTCGGTGACATCAATCATATCGTACCACTTTTAATTCGTATTTTGGACATATTGATGCAGATAATATAAATGTGGTAATTTTTCATACATTATTTAAAACAGAATTTTGTAATTTCTTTTATCATTTTGTTATAAATCTTCAAAACATTGACACCGTTCGAGAAAAGTCATTCACGCGAACAGTGTTTCAGCAAAAAATTGAAATTTGTTTGAACCCCAAAAAAGAACTAATTTGAAGAAATTCCCATATATACTTTTATATTCATAACGTATGCGGAATAAACTTTTGGCGCTGGTTAAACACAGTGTACTTATAATAAATCAATTTTAAATGACCACATTTTGACAGTAATATGAAAAGACTATTGTGAAAATTTTATGAAAATCGCACTTCTAGTTTCTTTAAAATATTTATAAAACAAACATTTTGTAATTTTTTCTATTATTTCTATGTATACATCACAGCAAAATTAATTATATTTTAGCTCAGATTTTTTCGGTAGATGTAAACCCATTGATAGAAAATGTAGAAAAATTATGGCCAAAAGGTTTTCAAAAAAAGAAAAAAAAACTATTTCTTTTTTTTTTTTTTGAACAATTATAAAATCTAGTGCACTTATAAAGACGTTTTATCATTCATTTTAGATGGCTACATGTTTTCTTTTTATAATGTGAAAATTTTTTTTTTATAATGTGAAAGTTTTAGTTTCTTCAAAATATTAACAAAAAATTAACCATCTTACACAAAAAAATGTTTTTTTTTTATTATTATTTTTACATTTACCTTTATCTTAACTCAAATGGCGATAAGTGCCAAAGAAATTTAGTTTTAGAATAGGTATAAATCCATTGTTAGAAAAGGTATAACAATTAAGGCAAAAAGTTTTTCGAATAAAACATTTTTATGGTTCAAATTTAATGTGACGAATTTTTAACTTTTAAAGATTCTGAAATTTTAAATTTAGATTTGAAATATTTTCTGAGAAATAGCGTTAATATTTTGACCTAAATAGAATTTAAAGGAGTAGATGTATTCCAATGAAATTTTGGCGCAATACAGATAAACTTGTTTTAAAGTCAGCGAAATAAAAAAAAACTCCCACTTTTTTGTACCAAAATCATTCTGGCGAAACTTATTTCAAAAAAGCGTAAAAAGCGTGGTGTTTAATTAACATATGGGGTTATATAGCCAGTATATATATATATATTTTTTTTTTTTTTTTTTTTTTTTTTTTTGTTGGTCTCGTCTTTAACGTTTGAGAGTTTTACAAACAAATTTAAAAAACTTTTTTTAAAATTAACAAAGTTTTGATAGCGTTGCCCAAAGAGTCTCTGATTTTGCTTTACACGCATTTCCTATAAGATTTCTTTTGAAATCATTAAAACAATTCTACAGCCCGGAATAAAAATAATAAGTGAAAGAACGTTACCACCTTTTTAGAAAATAACCCCCAAAATATGAAACTTCTTTAAAGTTTCAAATTTAGATAAATATTAATTTTTATAGGATAGATATATTTATATGATTCAATATAAATTAGAAATTTGTGAAAATTCTAGTAGATATTTTCAAAAAAAAAAAAAAAAATACAGTGCCCAAATTAAGGCCCCAAGTTAAAAATCTTAAAAAAATAGGCCAAAAATTAGGATAAAATTTGCTTCGATCTAAATATCTCTTAGACTAAAAGATTAACACGTAATAATATATTTGTAGAGGTTTATAAGTACTACCTATATGTTCGTCACATTGAAGTCATAAATGAGTTTTTGGCGAATTTAAAAAAAAAAAATACTTACCCAAGGTGATCAATTTAGGAGGTCTACTCTCTACCCCCGAGACCAAACAGGGAACTGTGCTTCTTCGAACCAACACGAGAACACCTGTAACGGTTCACAAGTTACAGAATTATTTCCAAAAAAAATCGTTTTTGGACAACTGTGTTCAATTTAAAAAATTTAAGTTGGTTAACAGGTATTCAAAAAACAAATTTTTAAATCAGTGAAGTCCGAAAAATCGGTTTTTTAGATAGAAAATTATAAAACGGGTATAATAAACAACTCACTCATATCTACAAACTAAACTTTGCTACAATCCAAATGTTTTTTCACTGTTACAACTTTTTTAAAGTACAGAATTATCAGATTTATAATATACCCATTTTTATAAAACATAAAAAAGCATTAACTTTTGTTTCTAAAATTTTATTTAATTTATATTTAAATCATTTTATGAACAGCTCCAGTTGCTTGCACAAATGATGTCGCCGTGTATATTATAAATGCATTTAAAATAGTTGCGGTATGTCTGTCATTTGAAATCAACTTTCCATAAGTTATAAAATTATATTTACGCACTCCCTTGAAGTGTAACAACGATGGTTGAAATTGTGCTTTCAGAACTGAATTGTAGATAAATAATCTTAACGACAGAAAAATGCTAGTATAATTATGTAAACGTGTAAATATTTTATATCTGAACGCATGAATTTTTAATTAGTGCTTACAAGCCATTTTTTTATTCATGACATCATCAATTTGTTCATATATACTTAAGTGTTTAAAACAGCGAAAAAAGAAAGAAAAAATACTCATGGTGAATGCGATCGTAACATGCAAGTAAAACTTACAGATCATAGTCGCATTTCAATACCCATCACCACAGGTGGAAAAGTTATATAAGTTTGTCATTCCATTTGTAATTTCCACAAAAAGCAAAAGAAAAAATTATATCTTATGGGTCCTTATATAAAAAGAAGTCGAAATAAAGATGTCCATTCAATAAAACTGATTTATCTACGATTTTTTCGACCTAATAATATATCAACATATCGGTAAGAGAATGTTTCAATACAATTTCTACAAAAACCCGTTAAAAAATGGCTGAGATATTTCCAAATAAAAGGATTTTCTAAAGATCTTATATAAACCAGGGTCTTCATATCTACAAAAATTTTTTCTGAATTTTTGTGCTCAAGAAAATTATTCAATCTTCTATTTTTGAATCAACTAAATCGGTTCATAAAATTTGTATGTAAAGTCTGTTTCTCTTATATTTGTTGTTTTCTTGGGTACTGAAAACCAGCAACAATAAACTACAGAATATTTATTTTTTTAACTTTTCGAAGCACCTATGTAGTCTAAACACTTTGTTCATTCACAAAAATTTTGAAAAATTACTTTTTAGTGCTACAGTGTATAATTTTGATAACTGTTAATTTAAAAGCGAATTTAAGGAGGCCCCAGCAGTACTCAATTGTGTTTAATACTTTTGAATAATTACACTATGAAAAATGTCATTAAAGTAGTTTAATTATAGATTAAAAATAATATAGTTAGTAATTAATTTTTATATAAAATTATATATCTGAAAAATCTGGAGAAGAAATGCTACAAGCAGTTGATGTAGATTTAATCCTAAATTATTTCGTTCACCTTATATTAAAAAAAAACATGTTTTTTCCTTAACGCACAATTGTAATAGTAAAACACCGTGCAGCAACTAAAAAAAAGAAACAGACATGAAAAAATCTATATATGGATGAAACTATAGACCATACATAATAAAACTGAGTACACAGGACATCTAATATCATCTTAAAAGTTAAGAAATTATTATTTATAAAGGTGTTAAAAATATTTGATATTTATTAAAAAAATAAATACAAATAAGTTTGCAATCGTAAATTTCCTTGTTGTCTCTGTTTGGCAGTACCAAAGCAGAATTTGTGGACAATAATTAGACACCAGCAGAATGGAATGCGTATTTTCTCTGCCGCTACACACTTCATTAGCATTTGTCGTGTCTTAGGCATTTTGGTTTCGTAATCGTAAGTTGCCTTGTTGTCTCTGTTAGGCAGTACCAAATCAGAGTTTGTGGACTACAACTAGACACCAGGTTTCGTTGAAACCTAAACAAAATATATATTAAAATGCAAAATTTTCAAAACGATATTTTCTTAATTTTTTGCACTGTAATATTTAAATGAAAACAAGTAAGAAAAAATATAGTCGGTCAAGCCTGACCATTTGATAACCCATACCATTGTGTATGTTCAAAAAAATTCGTGGAGGGGTATTAGACATGTGGACAATTGTTTTACTAAGTATAAAGTATACGAATATAGAATATTACATTAATACTACAATTTATATGAATTTATGTACTTTAGGGTGATTCCCGAAAGTGGGTTTATATAGTAGCTATGGTAAATTATGAAGCGATCCTTATAAAATTCGTCACTGTGATTTCTACTTATATAAAACTTATTTGAGTCGAATATAAACTTGATACTAACATGTGTAGTGTTTTATGCACGTTAAAGTGAGTATAGACCAATCTTCATGAAATTTGTCATTGATACCTATACAAAACTTGCTTACAACGAATTTCATTAATATATTGCTATATTTAAGGCATTTATGATCGTTAAACCTCTATTCTGGATGGACATTTGTATGGGGCTGGGTGAAATAATGGACTGATCATAACAAATTTCAACAGACTTCATCCTTGTGTAATGAAAGTCGTACGTGCCAAATTTCATTGAATTATCTTCAAAATTGCGACCTGTACTTTGTGCACAAATTTTACATGGACATCCGGCCAGCTGTCCACCCAGCCAGATGGACGGACGGTCACCGTAAGATCGACTAAGAAAGTGATGCTGAGTCGATTGGGATACTTTAAGATGGCTGTTAGATGATTTTTTCTGTGCATCATTAACACAAACGCATAATACCCCAACCATCTATGGTGGTGTAGAGAATAAATATTATTATAATGCAACTGTTCTTAATTTTCATTTGATATCCACGTGCGTCGATACAATTTTCGTAAATGTGTTGTAATTTTTATAAAAGTAGTGTAAATTTCGAAATTTTGATATCTTTTAAGATGAAGTTTGGCACTATGGAAAAAACTGGGTACATAATTTCACCATGTATGGTCACTAGTTTCATAGTTTTTTTCATATAATAAAATGATTATTGATATTTGAAAATAAAAACTAATGGGCAACATTTTCAAAAGAATATTTTTTTAACTTTCGCACTCCAAATTTTAAATAAAAAATACCAAAATATTGTAAGTATTCTTAGATTTCATTTGACACCCTTATTGGGTTTACATACATATACTCCTCGTACATAATCCTCTTAAATATTTTTTAAATTTGTTTAAAATATATATTTTTCGAAAGTTTTAAGTCCTTTTGAGAGGAAATTTGTCTTTCTGGAGGAAACCTGAGTGCACAGTTTTAACATGTATGGTCTCTAGTTTCATTCATATATAGATTTTTCATGGCTGTTGCAGGGTTAAATCTAACTTTTCATTTTACATTTTATATAACAGACTTTTTAGAAAAGATATAGTTGACATAAGTTTGTCTTTAAAATAACATATTTTTCAAATATATATATATATCACTAAAAAATAAAATTTCCATTAATCGATTTTTCGACGCAAATTATTTGGTTTATTTTTTATTCCACAATTTTAAATTATTCGAGCAGTTAATCGACCAAAATTAATTGGAAAAACAAATGACGGTCAATCGATTGAATACTCTAGTACATATGTAGGGTTAAATAAATTCTTCTAATATTTCATTTAAGGCACTCACCGTCTTTACTTTTTTATCGTCTATCGCTATTTGCATTTATATTTAAGACTGTTTTTAAAGTCTCAATGACAAGTTGAATTATTATTTTTCTTCTCTTTTTTTTTCATTTATGAGAATACATGCAAATACTAAAAAACACTTTTATATTTACATATTACATGAGGCAAAAACATATTTGTACTTTAATATTTCACTCTTATTTATTGTTTATGTACATCGCTGCTGCATGCCAGCGTGCAACATTCTTGTTGGTGTAAATTACTATATAGCTTTAAGCATAGTTTCATTCCTTTTTCCCTACCAAACTGCATGTAAATATTCCAACTAAAGTCATTTGTTGGATAAAATGTTATAGGAAGGGGAAAGGATAGATTTGCAGCTGAATGCACAAATATGGTTTAGCTTAGGTGGCACCTTATATTATTAATCTGGGGTGATGCGAACATTGATTTAAAAAAAAAATGGGATTTTTAAAAGGTAGTGACATTATTTTTACATACTTATATTTTTTTCTACTAAATATGAATCATTTGTTGCACGGTTGAGAAGACAAATGCTTTATATAATTCTATCATACTTGTTTTGTTATAATATTTTAAGGTTGAGATTGTACAAATTAAGGTAGTTCCTTGAACAAATTTTAACACATTTTATGTCACATATACATACATATTCATAGATGCACAGAGAAATGCATACATAATTTAAAACCTGTGATTTTCTTTAATTCTACTCTCCCGACTTATTTTGAAAATGCATTAAGTATTTTAACGAAAATATATATTAATAAAGAATTTGGGAAAATTTTTCTTAAGATCGTTAAATAAGTATTTATATCGAAGCTATTAATACTACTATGATTTTTGGTATCTTAAATTATATCGCATTTGGAAAACTCTTCTTTTCGCGTTTCTGATTTTTTTTTTCTATGAATTTTTTAAGACCTAAAAATGCTTTAAATTATTGTTTATTTAAAATGTAAATAATTTCACTTGTAACATTTTATACTCTTTTTGAAATCTTTGAAAAGTATAAACAAATAAACTTAAGTGGAATATTCAACAACCCCTCATAGAATGAGGCTAAATCACACTTAATATTCATATGCAGATATAAGTATATGGGCAATTATCAAAAACATGAAAAATAATTCCAATAAGCAAAAATCTTTGAATTTTATTTACTCATTTGAATACTATTCAAAATTTCAAGTATTAGCTGTGAGTGTAGTCTTTAATTTGTATTATTTTAAAATTCAAAACTATGTCTTTTTCTAGCAAAAAGCTTCTAGTTACAGCATCCATTCAAAAAATATTCGTTCGAATAATTCGAATAATTTGATACAAATAACTGTTCGAAGAATTTTAAAGTGAGGCTTTTCAAAAAACGAATAATTCGAATATTTTAATGTCAAATATTGAAACAAAACGAATAATTTTATTTTTTTAATATTATACTTCTTTTGAATTACTTTTTTACTATTTGTATAAATATATAATATTTTACAACCATTTTAGGTTAAATTTGTTTAATTTAAATATTTTCTGGTTATTTAGACAACCGAAATACGGAATTAAATTGGCTATTTTTATTCTGAAAATAATTGCAATTTGGAAAATTTGCCAATTTATTCAAAATAAAGGTCGCCATTCAATAACAGTAGATGAGTGATCAGATAACGCTTTTTAGAAATATATAAAGGTTACAACAAGAAGTTATAATTCTAAAAAAAGATAATTTAAATATTTTAATTTTAAACTTGAACAATTAAAAATAAAAGACTGCTTCTAACATTTGTTATTTAGTCAAAAAAAAAAAAAAAAAATCAATGATTTTAGAATCAACATAGAAACTGAAATTATTCTATAAGTGATGTTATATTTCAATATTTCTGAAAATTTATAAATGCGTCAATCATGTATTATCTGATTATAAATTTCTCATACTGTAGTATAGTTAAATTTTAACTTTTAGGCGGCTTTTGTAACACCTTGAAACCACTTGATGTGGCCATTAAAGAACTGAGTAAAGATTGGGCAGCATTAAATGAGTTTGAAGATATTATAATATTTTAAAATTATAAAATGTAAACAATTCTTTTTATAAAGAATTAGTCGCACATTTAAACAATGTGTTCATGAAAAAATTTTAAAATACTATTATATTATATTTAAATTCTGGAATACGTCCAACCAGCCCCGAATATTTAAGGTATAGCTAAAAAACAGAAACTAAAGAGTTTGGAAATTTGATATTTGAATGCATTTTCAGTAGAGAAACTATGAGAAATTAATCGCATGAACCTATGGAAATGAGGAAATTGAAGCATCAAATGGTGACTTTGTATCTGAATGCAACAAATAAAAGTATATATATAAGTTAGCGGATAAGTTGGAAATGCACTTCTAACAATTTCACCAACTTCAACAATCAGCAAGAACCTTTTCAAAATCAAATTTAATAGAAGCTTAAAAGAGAAATCAGCTTAAACGAAGCTATTCTTTTTTAAGATATTACTATAAACAGGGCAAGTTAAAATATGCACGAAACAAATAAGATATGCGCTTGAAATGAAATAATATGCACAGAAATAGAAATAAAAAAGGACTAATTCATATGTTTTCTTTTATAAATAAGCATATGCTTTTCTAACTGTTTTTTTAAGCATATGCTTTTTAAAATTTTAAAATTTCGATTGTTTTCGATTTTTTATAAAATTATAGTAAAAAAATATATGTAAATAGACTATGGCAATCATATTTGATACGTTTAATTTTTCTTTATAATTATTTATGGGATATTAAAAAAAATTTACAAATTAATTTATGCTAATCAGTTAATTAAACTCCAAAAATTACAAAAATAGCGCTTCTGTTAGGAAAACAAATTTTTTGTATTAATGTACTCAAATTTATTTAAAGATTAGAAACAAATGCACAATACTTGTGAAATATGCAAAAGCTTATTTTTCTAGCGAAAAGCTTGAAAAACTTGCCCTGATTATAAGTTATTTCCTTAAAACATAAGGACTTTGTTAACATAAGTCGATCACCATTTGTTTTATTAAAATAATTGTTAATTTAAATTCATTTTTGATTTTTGTATTTGGCACACACAAAGAATATCTAAAAAGAATTATTAACTTTTAAGATGGTTTTGTTTTCCTTTTTACAATAAAATTCTTTAAAACTTACGAAAATTTAATATTTTTATTTTATTTTATTTTATTTTATTTTATTTTTTGAATCATTCAAACAATTCAAATTCTATTGAATACATGGTGGAATAATTCGAATAAAATAAAATGTCTTATTCGAATTATTCGAACAATAAAAAAAATTGAACTTGGATACTTTAGATCTAATATAACAATTTCATTTATCAAAAGCTTTTAAAATTTAAAACTTAGCTGGAAGTTTGTTTAACAAACAAATATCTTTCAAATATTTTCAAAACCTTTTGTTTTAATATTAAAATATACATGAATTAAATAAGAAAAAAAACTTTTTAAGTATTATTCAAACTGCAATTATACATAAATAATAGAATTTCATATATTTTCATACATTAGCTGAAAGATAGACATGCATTCATCATTTTAAGCATATGTTCATTATTTTGCTCCATTAATTTTTGGTGTTTTTGGCCATTTAATTGTGCTTCAATTGGGAAAATATTTTTTTCATGTATACTATTTTATTTTTTCAAAAAAACATATGTAACACTATGTCACGTGTACTGTTTGTTTTACTGCTTTTTGAAAAATATTAAGTGTTTTTAAATTACTGTTCACATATCACTTTTATAGGTCTTTTCCGATTGAGATGTCTCTCGTACGTCATATTTTTTCACGAGTTTTATAATTTATGCAGCTTTTATTTAACAAATTTAATATTTTAAATACTTATAAACTTAGAAATAAATTAATATTTATTAAAATTTTTTTAATATTCTTATTTTAAATTATTTTTCATTTTAAAAAATACGCATACTAAAAATTTCTTCCCTGTATGGAAATGATCATGGTTTTGTGCGTTAAATAATTAAACACTTCAAAAAGAGAAGTTTTTTATGTATTCTAATATATAAAAAACAATTCAAATTTTTTTGTTTAGTGAGAAAACCAATGGTTTTTCAAAAAAAAGTATACATGAACACAATATAGTTCTAAATATTTGTATGGCAAAAATAATTGAAAGCTTTCTTAAATATGAAAAAAAAGCATTTAAATGTTTTCCTAATAACAATAAAAAATATACAAAAGAAATTCAGTATGCAGTCCTTAGCATATATATTTTGACAAATATATAATATGGTTTTACTAAACTTATAAAAAGCTTTTTTAAAAACTAATGATGAGGTATGAAATAGGAATAAAGTTGCTAACTAATCATATATATATTATTATTTTATATACTTTACCAATGAAATTATTCAATATTAGTAGAAAATCACTTTAATATTTGGCATAAATATTTGGACCAATTCATTTAATATGTTTAACCTTAGAATACTATGTAGGTAAATTTTACGTATACATTTTTTTCAAATCCTTATTATTCCCATGTGTGAAAATCTAAATGTATGAAATTCTCTAAGTTCTTTATTCAGGCATTTTTGAACATATATTAATAATATAATAAATTTTTAAACGTTTACATTTCTGAAATAATATACAAAAATGTTACATAGAATTTACGTGTCGTTAGTAATATGAGTAAATTTAACGTATCGTTAGTATTAGCAGTCTAAATTTGGATATAAAATTGGAAACTAATATAGCAACTGAAAGAAAATTATGATTTCTTGAAAATTTATCCATTACGCAAAAAACGAAATGATAGAACATATTGTCATGTTTGACAAACATCTCCAGTCTCCGGTGAATACCCAATTATAATTTATCCTGACTTTTCATAAATAAAATCTTTATATAATTTGAAGGGTTTATTTATGTTTTATTCTTATTTATTGATTTTTTTTCACTCTAAGTCTTTTTAATGGCACATTAGTAATAAAAATGTGTAATGTTTAGGTAAAAAAAAAAAAATTGTTTAAGAGGAATAGCCATATGTACTTAAAGTTTACGGATCGTTAGTATTAACGTATAAATAAATGTAGTTTGCACTCTAGGGCAAACGAAACAATTTCTGATATAATGTTTTAACAAATAATAATTGGGTTTCTGGTATGTTTAATTAGTTTTTATTCAAAATGGTCAAAAAAAGTTACAAGTTAAGTGTCCAATAGGTGGAAGGTAGAAAATTTTAAAACTCAAATTATGGAAACAAAAGAAGCATTAACAACATAATAAAGAAAATAATAAAAGTTCAAGGAATAGTGCAGAACTTTTAAAACATCCTTGATTAAACACCAAAGACCATGGATCAGAAATAATAAAAGTACCTTTTACCTGCCTATTATTGTCGTCTACATTTGAAAAAATACAGATTATAGACATTTTGATTAGAAAAACACCACAGTATACTAGGACAAACTAAAGGAAATTATATCTAAAATTATTATTGTTACTATAATAATAATAATAATAGTAATAATAGTAATAATAACTATTATTGTTATTATTATTATTAATAATATTGTTATTATTATTAATGCTGTTATGATTATAGTAATATATAACGTTTTTTTTATCGAATATGTTTATAAATAATATTCTTTCAAACGGGGGCTTATGGTATTTCCAATAACAGTTATATGCATGCCGTTTTAATATTTCTGTTCCGTGGAATTCTGTGTTAAAGAGAGGTTCATTAAAATCTCTAAACTATGCGTCTTAGTTACTTTGTTTGGCTCTGCATGTAGACTACGAGTATTTTTAATGAAGCAATTTTATTTTTCTTTACTACGAGTATGTTGTTAATGCTCCATTTACTTCGATAATTTGAGTTCTTGACGTGTTTCTATTAAATAAATCGCAGATTTTCACTATCCATATATTGGGTACCTGATTTCAGTATTCGGTGTTACGTTTTTGACTATTTTGGATTCAGACTAATTAAATATTCCATAAACACAATTTTATTATTTGTTTAAAAATTACAACAGGAATTATTTCATTAACTATAATAAATAAATTGGTTGAAATACTTATGCCAAATACTAAAATGATTTTTGTTTTATATTCAACAATTTTGTTAATAAAAGATATAAAATAATAATATGATTAATTAGCTACTTTAGTCTTATTTCATACCTCGTCATTATTTAAAAAAAAAATCTTTTACAAATTTAGTAAAATCACTTTTTATTGTTGCCAAAACATATATATTCCGGACTGTATAAAAACGTAGCTATATACTTTATAATCATTTGATAATTTTATAAATAACTAACGTTATTATTTTATAGTAAATTTTTAAATTTTCTTGTTTACTTCATTACACATATTTTGTAGCTTTGAATCAGTGTTGCCAGCTTAGGCTTTTTAAGGCTAAATCGAGCCTTTTTATTTTGCTTTTAGCCTTAAATTTTTTTTTAACTTCTAACTTTTTTCTACCTTTTTCGATTTTTTAAATTGCCTTAAAAAGGTTGACATTTTATTTGTTATAACCAATTCTATTTTTACAAAATCATCCATTTTAGCAGTCTTGTGTATTTATTCGCACAAAAATCGATATTAGTAATATGAGTAATTCCATTATAAATTTAACAAACTTTGACCCTTGGTTACCGATGTAGATAAAATTTGGTTCATGTGTAGAAGAGGATACAGAGGCATGTAAAATGAATTTTTCTCACTCCTATTTTTTTTGGATCTGCGGCAACTATGTGGATTTCTAAGTGATTAACATATTTATTTAAATTGCCATAACTTATTAAAAGGTATCAAAATAATTTCTTTGCAGTGGATTTGCCAAAGCTTGCATTTTAAGATGTCATATAAAAATTTTGAAAATATTTTTGCTAACATAATTTTTGTAAGAATTTTCTTTAGTGACGTCTATCTAAAAAGTCCATCTCTAATTTTTTTATTATTATTTATTTTTTTGTGGAAGCCTTACCGGTGTACTTGCTACAGAGAAAATTTCAGAGAGATCAAAATTTCTAAATTTAAAATTAACTACTCATATGTAACAATAATTCATTATTCAAATCAAAACTAACTAAACTAATTTCACGGTTAGAGAGGCAGCTACAAATGTAACTATACAGCTCACTTGGGTCATATTAGGTCCCGTTGTGTTAATTTCACGGACTTTATTATATATATACATATATTATAATAATAATTTTTTTTAATACATATTTCATTAACCATGGAAAAAATTTCATATAAGGGCGAAAAATTACCAACAGAATTTGTGAATGCTAAATCAAAAAGGAAAAATGAAGAAAAAAATCATTTTAACACATTGAGTAATTTTTCATATGGAGAAAAATCTGAAACTGTATATATCTCCAATAACCTACTTATTCAACATATCAATATTTAGTGGTTACTTTATTAAAGTTTGGAGGAAATCTTATATTATACCTTTGTTTAAATCCGGAAGCAGATCAAACATTTCCAATTATAGAGGTATTGCTAAATTAAGTGTTATTCCAAAACTTTTCGAAAAGATAGTTACTGAAATCCTTTCGCATCAAGTTGTATGTTATCTTTCGTCATTTCAGCATGGATTTAGAAAAGGATGTTCCACTACTACTAACCTTTTGGAGTTCGCAACCTCAGTTATAACCACATTTGATTCCGGTTTACAGACAGACGCAATATACACAGATTTCAGTAAAGCTTTCGATAAAGTAAATCACGATATCCTATTGTTCAAATTGGATAAACTCGGATTTTCTCCTGTTTTCCTTAAATGGATTTCCACATGTCTTAAAAATATTATTAAGAGAATGTACATCAAAACCATTTCTATTTTATCTGGTGTTCCACAAGGTAGTCATCTCGGCAACTTATTATTCCTAATATTTATAAATGATTTACCAGCTTGCATTAAGAATTTTAGAATATTAATGTATGCTGATGATGTAAAGCTGTTCCATAGCTTTAGCTATTCCTATCAATGTTCCTTACTCCAATCAGATCTTGACAATCTTTATGATTGGTGTATGATGAATCTAATGGATCTGAATTTAAGAAAGTGTAAACACATGATGTTCTACAAAAGAAGTCCAGTACTCTGTAGATACACAATAAGTGAATATCAACTTGATCTAGTTGAAGAATTTCTTGATCTGGGTATGTTGCTTGATTGTAAACTATCCTTTAACTCCCACGTTTCGCAAATCGTTAATAAGGCAAAAGGAGTTCTAGGTTTCCTCAAGCGCTGGGGAAGTGAGTTTAATGATCCTTACATTTCCAAGCAATTATTCATAACTCTTGTATGACCAATCCTGGAATATGCTTCCGTGGTCTGGGATCCTCAATACGAAGTTCATATAAAGAAAATTGAATCGGTCCAGAAACAGTTTCTCTTATTTTGTCTTCGTAATCTTCCATGGAATCCTAATATTAATTTACCATCATATGAAAGTCGATTACAGCTCCCTACTCTTGAAAGTAGGAGAAAATATATTAATATTTCATTTGTAATTAATTTAGAAAACGGTTCAATTAATTCTGAGTTCCTGTTTCGTAAGATCGAATTCGTAATCCCAAATCGTCCAACTAGAAATTATACTCCTTTAAAAATAAAATATTTTCGAATCAATTATGCCAACTTTGATCCCATGAGACGTATACGCAATCAATTCAACAGTTTCTATCCATATATTGATTTCTCATTAAATCCAATTCGCTTTAAGAGGAGTATTTTTAACTTAGTTAAATAATAAATTTTTGTTATTGAATGATTATGAAAATATTTTATTGTAACTAGCTTTAAGAATAATATATATGATAGTCTGTAAGAAATTGTAATTTCATTGGCTATTAAATAAATAAAAAATCCAATTTGTATGGGAATTTTTTAGGCAATTTGTGACGTTCTTTATTTTGTTTGTAAATTTGTTACAGTAAATATCTTTCAAAAAATATCAGAAACTAATGAGAATGAGAAGAAACAAGTTTTTAAATTGAAAAAAATAACTTTTTTTCTTGTCTTATTTTTTGGCAAATTAATATTTTTTGACCTCTTTTAAAGTTCAGTTTGGCCTCTTTTTTTCTTCACCTATTGGCAATACTGCTTTGAATATAATATAAAAAAATATATTATATATTAAAGAACATTTTTAATTTTTTTATTTAGATTCGAATAGATGTATATTGATATATATAAATATTTAAAATATATGGTGTATTTTTTCCTATGTGCCTTAAATGTATTCGGTTAATTCTTTTGATTGGAAAATAACAAAACCCTTATATGACAGAATAGAAGGGACAAATGTTGCAGTAGAGCTATGTTGCCTATATGCTATATATTTACATATATTTATATTTTTAATGTAAAAATAAAAAATATATATAAAAAAATAATAAAAATTGTAAAAGCCCATATAAGTTCTATTTTTTAACAGCGTAAATCCTCATACATATACAAAGTTTATGGTAGGTTTTGAAATACTTTAGATTTGTATAATTCCTAACTTATCTTCAACCCATCCATCTCATTCATTTACTGGCTGGCATCTTACAAGAAGTAAGATATTTTTATTTAACCATTCCTTTTAAGTAACGTCGCTACTCCTACAAGGTGCATGAAAGTAAACAAATAATATGCTATGCAATTTTTCCATGTCTTCTGTACTTTTTGTAGTGAAGTATTTTGTTGAAATATTTGTTTATGGCGTTAAAACGGCGTAAAGGAGTAAATAAAAGAAATGGAAGAAACAGTTGATGCTAAAGTTTGCAACCAAATAGCCTTGCAATATTTAACATACATATCTGCAAATAAATGTTTTTCTTTCTTTTACTCTTCTATGCGAGGTACAAAAGTAAATAAGTAAATATTAAATAAAATATATAAACACTAGACTGCACCAAAATTAACCGACTTTTGAATTTTGATCGTAGCTCTCTCTAGAATCGTTTTCTGGGCTATAAAAAGATATTGTGTGAAATATTACTGAAGTCAGATAACGTTAACCCGCGTGCAGCATCGGGGATGAAGTTTGTAGGGTGGGTTTATATGATGCACATATTGTTCTTTTACAATTTTAGAAGAATTTAACTGTTAAATTATTTATTTTATAACGGAATGTTAAATAATTATAATATATAATTATTATATTTTGTATCAAACAAAGTAAAAAAAGAATAGGAAGTTCATGCATTTAAAAAGTGTGTTTTAGGTGCTTAAAAAATGCACCAAAAATGTTAAAATATGCCTAAAACAAACAAAATATGCAAATATTTCTTAACTTTTATTAAAAAAAAAAATGTTAATTCTGCGATAAAAAAATATTTTATTTATGGTGAGAATAATTTTCGTTTCTGCTGCGTGAAATGAAAACTGAAAAATATTGACAAATTTTATTTTATTTTTTTTTTTATTAAAAAATCAAAAAGAACTGTGTGAATATTGAATATGAAAAATACTAAAGATTTTAAAATATATGTTGTTTTTCCAAATATTTTGTTCAATTGAAATTTTTCTATAAATTTTAAAACTTAAAAAATATATATTCATTTGTCAAAATTTTAACTAGTTCTATGGGCTAGTAAATTTTTATACACAACTATCATAACTATCAAAAATTTACTAACGAGCATACTTTTCTTCTATTTTACTCACCATTCGACATCAACAGATGTGATAGATGTATTTTTAAATGATGTGGAGAGATTTTATTATTTCTTCGTTTGAATCTAAAATTTTAACAACTGCATTGGCAACACTTTTTTCGTTAACTGTGGTCTCACTGATGGATCATAGCTTTATACAGTTTATTATGCTCTCATTGACAGCTCCTTTAAAAAGCACTAATCAATTCTCATTGTTTTATAAAAACGTATGTCTACGAAAGCAAATGTTTCATATATAAAACTTGATATTAAATGAACTTGTTCTGACTTCAGATAAATGACTGGAAATTTTTAACCCTGAAAGTCTCTATTGATCTCTGATATGCCAAAAACTTTTTTCAGTGATATTGTTTTGTCGAATATTTTAGGATAATTTATTTTGTGTAATTTCGCATCTATATTCGAGATAAATGACGAGCCTTCTAACGACGCACCTTTTATAATAATCAACGTCCTTCAGTGATTGTTACTTTTAGAGAAGTGGCTTATCACATATTAACTTGCCCATGGTATTTTTAATATTTTAAAATATTTTTTAGTTCTTCTGAAAATTTTTAAATGTGTACTTAAGTGTATGCATTTATGGCAAGATATGCAAAAATGTGAATTTTCAATAAAATATGCATACATATGCACTAACAAATCGATGTAATATTCCAATCTAGGGGTAGAGGCAAAAAACATGCATTTGCATAAACTTCCGGTCCTTGGTGCACGAACAAATTTTTAATTTCTTGAGAAATGTTTAAATAAAATGCTATTTTAATTTTTTTCTCAGAAATTTAATATATTTCAAATTTTTAACTCTTACTTTGAAATTTCAAAGGTATCCTTGTCCGATGTTGTTACAAACTTCAGGATATATTGTCTGAAATGTAAAGGATATGTTTTTGATAGATTATTATGTATAGATTACAATTTGTTAATATATCTTTACCAAACAAAGTATTTAATAGCTACAATTTTCAAAAAACTGTAAAATATTGAAATTTCCCCTATCAATGTACCCTCAAACTTCAAGTCCGATCTTTTTATAGTCCAAAAGAACAATTCCAGGGGGAGTTACGGTCAAAATTCAGAATAAATTTTGATGCAGTCTAATAACACCAATGCAAAAGTTTAAAAAAACTAAAGAAGTACACATGCACTGGAGTATAACAATAATAATATGTTTATCCACAGAATATTTTTATTCAAATGTCGTTTCTAAATCTCTGGAGGCAATGAGTTGAAAAGTAGAAATTTCTTTCTATAATCTTACAATTTATAACGTAACAATTTTTTATAGGTAGCGAACTACATGTTTAGAGATACATGTATAAAATGAAAACTTATATATTTCTTTAAGTTTTAGTGTCTACAAGAGTTATTTTTAAACTAAAACTAGTAAAAGCAGGAGGTGCATATAAAGTTTAGTAATTTATTGCATGGGAAAAAACACAAACATTTTAAAATCAATGTAACCGAGTTAATGTTATAATAATTTTGAATACGGTTTTGTTTTTGCAAAATTGCTAACAAAATATCTATAAGCAATCAAATTGCAAAATTGTGTGGTCTATGGACTTTTTGTTATTAATTACAGCTCTTAAAAGTTGAAAAATTAGAAAAATATGATTGAAACGAACCCGGGCTTATAGGAGATAAGCTTCAATTTTTGGTGTTGGAATTGTATAAGAGAACAGCTCACCGGATATAGAGGAACAATATAACTTTGTATCTTATGACTCTATTTCTGAAATTTGAGACCAAAATTTCAGCTATATTAATATTTTTCTACTTTTTGTTCACCGTATGTGCGCCCCTAAATGAAGATGCGATTTGATGTCATATATTTGAGAACGATTTAATTCTGCTTTGACTGTGAGTAGCAGAGTTTGGGCTCTCCAAATCCTGAAAAAATAAGCGCGAGCTATTTTTTGGAGTGCACATTCTGTCAGGTACACTATAAGTACTACCTTTATAAAATTTTCTTCCGACGTGAATTGAGTTTTTTTTTTTTTTTTTTTTTTGGCACATCAAAATATTTTAATACAAAAATTTTAAAGACTGAGAAATTCTAGATTTTGCTGCAGTATTTTCATTTCTAAAAAATGTCTTAGAATTATATAAAGCACATTGGGGAACTTGCCCCAGATTAACCTAATGATTATTTTTTAAATCTGTTTTGGCGGAAAACAAGATAATTTTATTTAAACGCATTTACTTGGGCATACTCAAGACCCGTCGTAAATACTATAAAATATGACTCAATACAAAGGTTTTGTCAAGATATATCCTAAAGCCCAGGGCGCCCTAAAAAATTATGAAGTTTGTGGAAATTATGGACAAAAATATATTTTCGTAATCAAAAAATAATGACGTTATAAAATCTTCTTTAAAACAAAATTTTTGAGTGACCAAAATAGTTTTTGATTACTTTTCTATATTTTAATCCAAAAATAGTTTTAAATATAAAAAAAATTCCACGTATATCGTGTAGAACTTAGAAAGGATGCTGAACTTTCGTAAAATAAATTTCCTAGCGTAAAAATTTTAACAGGGGGATTTCTGGCTGGCAAATTAGCTCTCCAAGACAAGTTTAGAATGTCATAAAATAAACCACGACCAAATGCCAGAAAAGACAAAAACATGTTGTAATCAAATAAAAAATAAATAAATAAATAATCGTATTAAAGTTCCCAACAAAAAAAAAAAAGAAAAAACACAATACTTCAAAAGTAGAAATAAGTGTGTGTTTTTTTAGCAGTAATTAAAACTACTTCCAAAAAAGTGAAAATAAATGCATTTTTACAAGAACAAGAATAATTTCTAAGAAAGTTAAAATTCTCTTAAATGTTAAAGTATTTTTATTATCTTTTAATAAGGCGAAAACATAGTTTTACTAAAAAAAAATTTAATAAACATAGTTTTACGAGAAGTACTTTGAAAGCAATGAATAAGAAGCATAAAAGAAGAACATCTTACCAACAATGCGTTAGAAAAGAACTTCTGCAGCTCTTTTTCAGCAAGACTTCCTTCTTTCCAATGGCAACATAACGTTATAATCACGTCCTTTACAGCTTTTTTTCGGTTTCTTTTTTGCTGGGTTATTCAATTAACTCAGTTGTTTCATTTAGCATCTAAATTTAATAAATATATTTAAATAAATATAAAACAAAAATAAAATTTAAGTAAAATTTCATTTCTCATTTAAACTTTTAATTCATTCGATCATCTATCCAGTAGATAGATAGATCGATTTGATACATTTTTTTAATTGAAAAAATTTCTCTGTTTTTCATTTTTCAAAGTTTTTAGTAATTGATGTAATCATTTTGTTGCAAATATGAAAACGTTTTTAATTGAATGAATTATTTACTAATATATTTGGTGACTGGTAACTTTTTTCTGTGTTCAGACTGAACATTTTAAGGAGTTTTCTGAAAACTCATTCGAGAAAATTACGCTTCACTCTTTTCTTTAGAGGTTTTTGAAGTTTTCAAAATTACAAGAGAAGAAAATAATTTTAAATAAGCTTTTAGTCTGTAGTTTAGACTTTAAAAGTTGTTATTAAAACTAAAATTTTATTATGTAATTCTTTTTTTTTATTATAAATATATGGTTTTTTAATTTTCTTACATATATAAATATATATATATATATATATATATATATAAATATAAAAATATTATTAAATAATAATTTTAACAATTTCTTTTTTTTTTTATTTTAAACCAAATAATGGTTTATTAACAAAATTCTATTTATATTTTTTTTTCTGTGAGAATTTTCCTGAGATTTTAGGTCTAAAATTTCGAATTTCTTTGTTACTTTGTTAGGTCTACAAAAATACATCAACAAGCTTTAGAAATACAAGATACATAAAGTCAGTTTGAAATAGTTTCGAATATTTGAAATTTTCCGTCAGTGTTGCCAGGAAGTGAGAAAAATTAGGTTAAATTATATTCCTATAAAAAATCGCCCAAAAATTCCCATACAATTTGGGGTTATATTTTATATGTAAAACGTTTCAACATTTTGAAACAATTTTTTGTAATTTTTAAACTATAATTCCTTTCCTATTAAGCATTTTCAAATTTTTGGTTTATACGATTTTTTTAAATATATTCATTTATAAGTAGATTCTTCGGTCAATAAAGTATAGTATAATAATCGTTAAAGTAAGTCCATAAATAAGTTATTATCTCTGAATTAAGTGCTGTAGGCAAAAATTTGTGTTAGTTATGAAAATTCTCGATGTTTTGTGGCAATAAATAGTACACAGAAATGCTTAAATGGACGATTCTTTAAAATAAAATAAGTAATGTCAAATAAGAAATTAATTTCTTCGTGGTTGAAATTTTAACATCTTTGCCTCTTTAAGGCAATTTTGCAAATGAAAATATGCTAGAAAAAAGATAAAGCTAAAACAAACATTTTGAGACTAAAAGCAAAATAAAAAGGCAAAACTATAAATCACTAATGTTTTTGTTATTAAATTTAATCAAAGGAACTATGACATGACTATTGTATTTTTTACGATAAAAAAAATATATATCTATTAAATAAAAAATCGAGTTTTTATTAAAACAGAAAAAAATATATAAATAGATTTGCATGAAATTCTTCCATAAGGTTTTTAGCAAAAAAAAAGGGAATTTTAAAAATGAAAGACAAAAAATCTCATTTTATCTAGAATTTCAAAGCCATTATTTGTGGTAAATCATTTGAAATCATTTCCCATTCGTGTTCATTTATTTCTTTTTTTTTATATTTTGTTTTCAATTTACTCTCGTATATAATTTCAATACTGACACTCTTATACTCCTACAGCCATATATCTATAGAAAAATACATATTAGTAATGATAGTGAAAAATATAAAAATAAAAAGAAAAAACATAACAAACATGTGTATTTGTGTGATGGTATATGTATATACATTTTTAAAGGAACGTTAACTATGTAGTATTTGTGTCTCCAAAAACATTTGCAATGCAATACGAGATAGATAGATAACTGTCATGTTTTGCAATGTTTCACCAGTAATTTTTTGTATGTAACATTTACTTATCAAAACTGAAAGTTTATAAATAAAGTGAATATTTTTGTTTCTGTGTACTTTTTAAAAAAATATCCCGGTATAATATTTTAAAAAAGAAAATATCAAGAAAAAATATATTGTAAAAAAATATATCTGTTTGCAATCTTAAATTGGCTTGTTGTCACTGTTTGGTGGTACCAAAGCAATGGTGTCCGCCTCCCACTGGGTACAATTTTGAGGATATCAATTAGCAGAGCCAGTCATTTGGGACTAGAAAAAACGGTTTTATGGATATAGTTACAGTTGAGTCGTAAACCAAAATCCGATTCGAAGGACAAAAACAAGTTTATAAGCTTAAATTGCCTTATTGCCTCTATTTGCCATTAATAAAACAGAATTTTTGGACTCTGATTAGAAACCAGAAAAATGGAATACGTATTTTTTGTGGCTCTACACACCATCATTATTCGTGATGACTATTTCATAAACAACACTGCAACTATAAATTGCTAAATATATGCTAAATTATTTTGCTGGGTTAGTAAAAATATTTACACCCATTAATGCAAACGAATACATACACATACAACTACACATGTACTTAAAAAGTACCCAGTTGGCCCTATTTTTAAAACATCCTCGAAAATGGGTGCAGGACCATTTTTAAAAGTTGGACGACATATACAGGATAACAGAACAAATCGTCAAGGACTTTTTCAAACAAGTGTCGCGAAAATCGTACACTATTAAAAGAAAGACAATGTCAACCCATTTCTCACTATTAAAATAACAACGAAACAAACGAAATGATGATTCGTGTTGTCTTACCTATATATTTATCATGTTTAACGATTACTTCTCTAATGTTATTCATAAAAACTACATAAGGGATTATGTAATTCATTTTGTCGTCAGCGATTATATATACTGAAAGATCGTATATTAAATATTTAATGATTAGATGAGAAACAATGTTCTTAGATTTGTCGTCAACGATTATATAGATGAAAGCGTCTTTATCTTTGTTACTAACGATTACACGAATTAAAATATCATTCTGTATATATATGTATATATATGTATATATATATATATATTGTCACTCTGTCGTTCTTTATTAATTAGATTGACGATGAGAAGACCCACTATATCTTAAAAATAAATTATGTTGATGAGAACTTAAGGGACAAAGTCTGAAATGTTTTCTTTCGTTGAACTTTCTTTGACGACAGCTTGAGCGGCAAAATTTTGAGTGTTGTCTTCTAAAGAACTACGTTTAGGACAAGATGAGGAACAATATTTTAGATATTGTCTTCTATATAATTCCGGTATACATAAATAACGGTAAATTATTGATATTTGTAAATAAAAGACAAACAAACTACAAAAGAAAAAATATTCATTTGAGTACAACAAGTCAGAGCGTTTAAATGTGAATATTTTATTTGTTAATAAAATGAGATATATATTTAATTTTAATATTAAAATAATAAAACTTGGTAAATATAAATAGTAAAAAGGAAAAGTTAAGTAAATATTAAACTAATTTTTTTACTTACATTTTTCTTACATTATGTACAGATGGAATTTAAAATTTAAAAATAATGTATACAGTTTTTATCGAAATCTTCAATATTTAATATAAATCTTCTTGTTAAACAAAATTGTTATTTAATTTTTTTTTATATTTTAATTTTGAAAATATTTCTTTAAATTATTTTATTTGTCACTGATGTAATCGTTGACGAACAGGTGGATGACATTGTCATTAATGTGATAGTTGGCGATAAAGATAAAGATGCTGTCATCTATATAATCGTTGAGGACAAATCTAAGAACATTGTACCCCATCTAATTGTCTACTGTTTCCATCTATATAATCGTTGAACTAGGGAACAAATCTTAAAACATGTCATTAGCAGGGTTTTCAAATGTCTTTGAGCCTCTGCCGCCAAATTGTTAAGCAAAAATCGCAAAATTATATTTTTTTTTGGGTTTTTAAAAAGTTATTATTCAGATATTAAAAAATTAACTAAAATTATATATTTCCTAAAATGTTTAGCACTTAAAATTTCGTGTAATTTATAAATGTAAATTTAGCTTTAACAAAGCCAATGATGATTGCAATAGATAATAGTAACACTGTCCTAGTTAAAAATTTTAATTAGCCGGGAACCCTACTGGTAAAGCTAATTCGAGTATGCCGAATTCAATGGTGACAGCCGTTTTTCGTTTGTATTTGCGATATTTGGTTTTAAAATTAATTACGAAAGTTGCGAATTAATTGAAAACTAGAATTACCTGGGACATTATTTATGTAAATTAAAAAATAAATCTATTTAATATATACTGCAGTCACAAATTATGATAATATTTTGCGCTACTTTAAAGTTAGTTTTTTATATTGTTTAAATTCAAAAATTATATTATTGAATTTAATCTAAAGCACTTAATTTTTCTGAATCCATTTTTATCCTTTCAAAATGAAATATCTCTAAAAGGAGATCTTTTAAATATGGTTAACACCACAGAATTCAGCGTCGATTTAGTTTAACCCAATGGGTGCCTACATTTTCGAGCACAGTATAATTGAATAAAAAATATACAACTTAAAACACACTTTTCTAATATATAGCTTAATTTTAGGCCAACAACTTTTAAAATTTGTTGAACTTTATTATCTTTTTAAAAGAATAATTCTAAAATTATATAACAAAATTGGTCCTATTAAACTTATAAGTTATTTTAAAGAATTAATTCATTCATGAACATATTTATTTAATTTTGATCGAAATCATCAATATCGTTATCGATGGAAAACAAATTATCAAACATTTAATACGTAAGTATTGTGAAATATATTTTTTGCGGATAAAATTTCATAAACTAAGCCGAAGTTGTTTACAAATTAATACTATACATTTTGCTAGATAAGCAAATATTAAAAATAGTCGATTTATAGTAAGAAAATTTAATTGATTTTCTCCACAAATGCTTATTTAATAAAATTTTAAAAATTAGCCAACAAATTGCCACCTTGTTCATAAATGGCCAAAAATTCGCCATGTCACCAAAGGAAAGATTCAGTCGCCAAAAGTAATTGAAAGCCCTGGTCATTGGCGAAAATTTCGACTGAATGGGCGACATTGTCCCTTTTTCAATCGTGCACGATTTTTGCGACACTTTTTTGAAAAATTCGTTGACGATTTCTTCGTGTTCGTCTATGATTTGTCGTGCAACCATCCTCGAGAATATCTTAAAGACAGTGCCAACTGGGTATCATGAGATCATACATAAAAGCAATTGAACAAATGATATAAACAACTCCATGCAATACGATACCAGTTATATTGAAATGAAAAATTTGAAAGATTGTATTTTGCACAAATTGCGCAAAATGATACAGAACACTATTTTTGTTTTCAATTTTCTTTGCTTTAACCGATTTTGATATTTAAACTTTTTTGCGAAAACAATGATGGAAATTAAAAGTGATAAGCAACGACTCTAAAGGATCTACAATTGAAGATTATTTATCTAGGTACAATCAATTAAAGATATTTTGCAATGAAAATAAAAGTTGTTAACAAAATTAAAATTCTTAAGGAAGCTTTATAGGAGTCAGTAAGTTGGTATATTTGATGAATTATTATTATTATTATTTTTTAATGTCTAAATGAAAAAATTTTAAAATTAAATTAGATTTGAAATTGGTTTAAATTTATTTATATTTACAAACAAAGAAATGTATGTACTACAATATACTGAATCTGTAGCGCACGCAAGGAATGGAAACCAAATGTTATCGCAGAATTTGGTAGCATAAAGGATTCCATAGTATACAAACAACAACAAGGCTAATACAAACAAATACCAGAGTGAGTTGAGCTGAAAATAAAACAACAGAAAAAAGGAAAATAAAACGAAAGCAAACAACATTGACAAATTAAGGATGTACGACAATACACTACAAGTCACTAGAAAATGTATGAACATAAAAACAAACACACACCCATAATTCTACAAACATATGTACATAAAGGGAATCCCATAATTGAATTTTTATAATCTAAAATAATTTAAATTTCAATTAAAACTATAAATATGTACAGCTTCTCGTTGAGTTGCTTATAGCCATTGTTCCTTTTAAGTCCATTTTTAATATTTAGATGAATAGTTCCAGTTTAAATTTCTAGAGAAATGGAATTGTGTTACTCAAAAATAATATTCAAACAAGAAAGAAACACATATATTTTATGTTATTTTGTAAAAAAATGTGATTTTTGTAAATTTGATCAGAATTAAATTATCATAATTGGCTGCCTTTTTTATCTTGGTAGGATAATAGTCTCTAGGAAATGGTATGACATGTCACTTACTGTTTATAACTGCCGTATTGTTAAAAGTTTTCCCAGGTACTATATTTTAAACAAATTTGAAATTTTGTGGAATAGAGCTTTTGGGAGTCAGAAGGCGTTAAACAAATTTTATTACCAGAAAAAATGCGAAAATGTCCTATTTAAGCCCATATATACTTTTATACCTGTCTGGTTCCGTCTGAAGATCACTTACCATTTGAATGAAATTACTCCCAGAATTTTTACATGGAACACATGCTAAAAAGTAGTTATGATTTGGATTTTAAATCTCCGAGATCAATAAGAAACAACGACACCGATAAGGACTTAAGAAGATTACAAAGTAACATTTTCAGATGAATTTCTCAAATACGGGTTGACCAAAAAAAGGATCAAACAATACGAATGATGGGAACACAGCAAGAAGATTCTTTTGAAATCCCGAAAGGGCATAAGAAATAACAAGTGTTGATATAAATCTTATTTGAAGATTTAAAACAATTATCGATATACTTATGTGCAATAAACAAATTAATGCCAGAAAATTTTTTGATTATGCGAAGGAAACTGCATGAATACATACAACGAAATATCCACATGTTACCAAAGTACTACCTGGAGATCTATCAGAAGAAATTCAGGAAAAAATAAATAAGGATTAAAGATTTTATAGAGAGTACAATATCTGAAAAATAACACGAAATTACACAAATGAGATCTACTTAACATATTATTGGCAATGTCAGATAAGCTCATCTATAGCATTCAAAGTCAATGAAAAGTAGAATAGCGGGACTTAGATGAAGAAGCAAAAGGACTGCTAGAGGATAGAATTAATATAGAACTAAATATGGAATATTTTCAAGTTATTTTCAAACCGACTGAATAATAATTATAATTTTCTTTTATTGTTATTTAAGTAAAAAATAATAAACATTAGAAAATTTTAGCTTCTATAAATAACAAAAATTTTTATTCATAAGGTTATTTAAATAAAAAACAAAATAAAAATTAGAAAAATCATAATTTTTTGTCAAAAAACAATCAATTCTAGTGCAACCTATTCTAGAATTGATAAACTGGGAACATGTTAGGAAATTTATTTGAATATTATTAAATTTTTTTTCTGCTTATAATTTTTTTTTTATAAGAAAAGCTTATTTAAGAAACAAAAAGCATTTTCATACTAAATGCTATAAAAGAAATTAAAAGTTTAAATTTAGACTTAAATTTTCGCAACAGCTGCTGAACCGATTTGAATGAAATTAAAACTGGAGAAAAATACAAGAAAATATCTCTCCGTAAAAAAAAAATCTAAAATATCTCTATCGATTCAAAAGTTACAGAGTTTTGGCCAATGAAGAATGATTCTGACCCACTGTGTGACACTGAATTTTGCTGACACTGAGTTTTAACGCGCTTGCTTTTCTACACTTCTTACATATAAACGAAGAAGGTACAGCAATTTTTTGCAGCGAAAAATCCCCAATGTAAAGGCTCTGATACTCCTGGAAAATTTAAAAATGAACTTTAAATTTAGCTTATTTTAGCAAAAAAAAAAAATGTTTAAACGTTAAACAAATAGGATAATTTTCTTTGAACTGTATCTCAAACAATTTTAGAATGTAATAAATGATATAAACAATTCCTCTGCAAAAGGTCCCTTCTATGATTAAAAAAAAACCTACAATCTGTAAAAAGTCTTCAGAAATTAATCTCAAAGGGAATAAAATTTAAATGAGTAGATTAAAGTCGATTTTATTCTCTTTTTGTAAAATTTGATTTCGAGAAAACTGAAATTTTCGTTGGCGAAATTGCCAAAAGTGAATTTATTTAACCATTTTATAAATATTTTTTTTTATAAACAATCAAATAAAATCACTTCAATTACAAAAAATTTAAATTATTCCTTTTATTCGAATATTCGGTATAAGAATTTTTCGAATACCATTTTAAAATTCTTCGAATTATTATTCGTAATAATAGTTCGAATAATTCTCCATATATATTTTTTACAAATATAGTTTTATACCTGATGTTAATGTATCCTTAAAAAAGTAGTTATACTTTTAAAAAATTTTAGAAAACATATGTTTGAAATTTCATAATTTTATTGTTTTTTTCTTCTCTTTTTTTTTTGAAATGGGCGGCAATTTTAAAAATAATGTTGAAATTTAAGAAAGTGTAGCAAAAAAATCAGACAATATATAATAATTTATTTTATAGTTGTTAGTTATAACGGATTTTATCTTCTATTATATGATACAAAACTTTGCTTTAAAATAGAAACTTCAATTTTTGAATTAGTGCTCATTATCAGTATTGTTCAAGCTGTTCAACCCAACAAGCGGAGTAAGTATTATGTAGGTTTGAAATAAAATAAAAATTACCAAAACTCTGTTTTCAACACTGTTAAAAAAAATACCTCATGTATATTTCCTGCATCAGTATGTCTAAAATACAAATTAAGATATTTGATATAGTTGATGCCACCGAAAATAATTGCGATTATAGCAATTTTTAATTTTTCATTAAAAAAAATTTTAATCAAAAAAGTATGCATAGATTTTCTAATTTTTTTAAGTTTATAAAATTTGTTGATACATTTTTAATATTTCACAATTGAATATTTTTTAAATTGATTTTAATGGATAAGAAATGGCCGTTTATATTATAATAGTTAAAAATCAGAAATTAAAAAAAAAAATAAATAAAAATGCCGGCATCAAAAATAAAAACCTTCAAAATAGAAATGGAGGGAGTTTCGATAAGGTTTATATTAGTGAACATAACCGCGACCATAAATGTATTTAAACTTCCTTTAAAATATCTAACCACAAAAAAAACTCTTCAAATAATATTAATAAATAACGATTTATATAATATCAAAGGCATATATATCTCAGGTTATGAATATTTGGATGCAATTTTTTTTTTTTTTTTTTGAGAACCGTTTTTGGCTTAACTAAAACTGAACCAATGTACACAAAATGAATTATAAATTTAAATTCACGTATAATGCGATAAAATGTTATTATAAAATCCGCAAAAATTTTAAATTGTTTTTATAAACTGTCTGCAAATTAATATATTATCGCACCACAGTGCCTCGCGAAAAAGACACCCCTTACATACACGCTTTTATCTATACAAGTTTGTACACCTCCTTTAGCGTTTTTGTTGGGGGCATATCAGCGAGATATATCTCAATCGATGCATAATTACCAGGGCTATTAACCTCAATTCGTAATTTCACAATCAAAAACTGAAAAAATTTAAGTTTTTGAAAATTTTGATTTCACCACTTGTCCACATTATAATTTAACACTGGTCAACAGCATACTAATTAACCATATGTTGGCCTCTTTCTAGAAGTATTTGTTGCTTATATTAGATAAATATGCTAAAATCCGCGATTACAGGAATCAAAAGTAAGAACAAAAATTGCTATTTTCAAATACTTTTTTTATTTTTATTTTTTAAATTCGAATACTTGCCGATACCACATGGAACTATTTCAGATCCTGAGTTTTTACTGTTTTATTCTCTGAAGTGTTTTTATTATAATTGCGTCAGTTTCTTGCAGATAAACGATAGAAGATAAATTCCAGTATATTATTTTATATATCAAACTTGTACGAGCAGAGGGGTACCCTATATATATATGTATATGAAAATTAACATCCATATGTAGTGTATGTATATTTTTGTGTGCATATATATTTGAGCACTCGCTGTTAATGGAATATAACCACGATTATAGTGCATTTTTCTTTTTGTTCTTGTAAAATTTTTTTGCGATTGTTCGAAATAAACAAATGATGGCAAACGCCCATACAGATTATATATATGTACATATACTGCCAAACACACAAACAGTTATGCCGCATATCATGGTAATACGAGAATAATCTAAAAATTGTTTAGAAAATGTAAGAAATATAAGAAAAGAAATTTCTATAGAGCTCAACATGATTTCCATATCATTTCTTTCATACATAATCGTTTGAATATTGTGCATCTAAGATATTTTTTAAGAACCCTCATATCGAAACTATACATCAATATTATTTCAGTTCTAAACTATTCCTAGATTCTTATAATGATTCGCTTATTCAAAAAGTTTATAAGAAAGAACAATGTGACAGAAGAAAGTCAATACCTCATTGCCAGAAGCCGATTTAATTTAGAGAATAAAATATATCAATTATCTCTACAAAATGAAAATGAATATTAGCAACAACCCAAAAAAATTCATACCGAAAAATTTCGTCATTTCCAACAACAATGAATATGAAAATTTTTCCTAATGATAGTGAAATAACAAATATACTGAATTTTTGCATCCATTTTTTTCTTTAAAGGATATGGCAAATTAATAATATTGCCATATCCTTAAGATATTTCACATTCATTAAAATTTAATATATCTCCTTTGGATCTCCAAACAATTTTTACATTTTTTAAGGGCCTAAAGTGCTCATTTTATCCTGGCCTGATAGTATTAGTAGCTGTATTCTAAAAAATTGTGCTGAAAAATTGGCAACTCCCTTACTAACATTTTCAATAATTTCTTCAAGTTTGGTATTTTTCCGAAAACATGGAAAGATTCATATATTAATTATATACTAAAATTACGGTAGCCGTAGTGAAGTATCAAACTATAAGGCAGTAGTAAAATTAGGTGCTATTCCTATATTATTTGAGAAGATTATAAGATTATAACCATCTACAAACTTGATGGAATTGACTTCATACATTAATACCAGTTTCTAAAAAGTAATTCAAACTGATATAGCAAATTTGTGCCGTTTCGAGTATTGGAAAAAAGAATTGAGGTATATTGCCCTTGTAATCGTTTGAGATACATCTCGTTAATATGTCTTCAATAGCAGCGCTATAGGGGGTGCTCAAACTTGGTGAGAAAAAAGGTGCCTTTTTCTCAAGGCACAAAAAAGGCTTCCAAATTACATTTTAAAATCGTTGTGGCTCGATAAAATATTAATTTGCAAAAATGTTATAACTCTTTAAAATTGATTTAAAATTTTGCGTACATTATATTAGCATTTCTTTACATTTAATGTGAAATTATATTTATAATAAGTACATCTATTTGGTTTTAGCTAAACGAAAAATAGGTTTAAACAAAAAAATTGCATAAAAAGTATTCTTGACCTGAGATCATGGTATTTTTGATATTTCATAAATCATCGGGGCACACCCAAGCCGTTAATTGAAATCTGTGAAAGCGTATAAGAGAACCAATCTGCAGCTGTTTTTATAGCTTATATCGGAATTAAGTGATACTCCTTTAATTTGTATTTTATATTTGTCGGGTGTTAAAAATATATCAAAAAATGTTACAAAATTAAAAATCAAAAAAAAAAAAAAAATGTTGCACACTTTGTTGATTAAAATTGGTTTAATGAAAATAAAAAATCACTATGATCATGATTATCTTCAGTATCATTTAAAATATTGTATAGCTTTATTTTTAAATGTTGTTGAAAATAGAATTTGGCAATTTTTTCTAACTTTTTATGTTGAACATCCATAATACATAAGGCCGTTCGCTAAAAGTCATTCACGCGAACAAATTTATATTTCATTAAAGCCAGCTAATTTTTTTTGAACCCCAAAAGTAAACGAGTTTGAAGAAATGTCCATCAGTTTTACATATTCATATAAAAGTAATTTTTATAAAAAGAAAAAAAAAATACTTTTTAAAAACAAAAAAAAAGTATTATTTTTAATGATAAATTGTATTTTTTTTTTACTTTGTCGTTGGTCAAAAAAAGTATCTGGCAACCCTTCATAAGCAGTAATTTATAACATCTTGTATACTACAAACCAGTGGTAAAAGACGAGGCCTTTTTCTGTCCTTCTAAAATATGGTAATGTCGATTTCGCAAAATTTGCACAGATTGGGGAAACCAAAAATGACATATTTCTAATTAAATCTTCAATGTAATTAATTGTATACATAATTAATTAAGTGTGATATTATTAAATTTCTTTTGATGATCTAAATGTCCTCTTTAGTCTGCTTTCGCATAAGTTTAAATTATTTCTTGTTCGCCGTACTTATTCTTTTTTTTTTTTTTTGGTGTCCGTTCTTTTATAGAGTACGACGTATGTACTGACATGAACATTCTTTTACTGTACAAGTTTTATTTCAATACTAGTACTGGTTAAACATTTTGTTTCGCCCCCAGGCTGTGATTAAAGTCAACAATGAGATAAAACCGCTCTTTGACACATTTTCCCATAAAAACATCAATTGTTGGCATGAAGTAACCAGTTACATTGACAAAATAATTGATGATGTCATAATTAAACAAGTAAAATTAAAATCAATTTAAAAATATTATTCTTTTTTTTTTCTGTGTTTAGAAAATATTTATTGGGAAGCATTTTTATGTTGTTCTATGTTACAGAAATTTATTCTACTAATACCTTTCTATATTCTCCTCCACCACTCCAACAAACTGTAATGTATATACATAAATTTTGTGGCAACAAGGAAAAAGTACATAACTCAAGATATGCAAAAATAATGTTTTACTATTTTTAAATTATTCGTATGAAATTTTATGCTGTGCATTCTTTTGTAAGAATCTAACAATTATTTCAGGAGGTATTGACAATTAAAATTATAATTTTCTAAAGTATTGTATATTAACTAAAACTTTAAAAATGCTCTCCAGAAAAGTTAAAATTTCTAAATGTTAAAATTCTATATGTATATTTTATCATTTTTTCGCAGAGTTCTATACAATGTTGGTATAAAAAGGTTTTACATATGCGTCAATAATACTACCAGATATCAAGATATTAATATACATATAGGGTAATTGCAAAAAATTTCGACCCAGCTCGTATTTTGACCACACCGATTGTAATGAAATTCAGCAAGTATAATCTACTCCTCCATGTGCTTCATACGGATTATTAACCTGCAACATATCGCTAAAGGTTCACATTCCATGAACCTCTAAATTTGGACACCTCGAGCTTTTTTGTCAAAAATAAGCAAAAATTTAGGCTTGAATAACTTTTATGTGCATTATCAGATTTCACCAAACTTGGCATCATTTGTATGGACTGTGATTTTTCTCTATCATAAAGGAATGACAACTAAACATCTTTCTGGCGTAAGGACTTCTAAAAAAAGGGAAAATGGTCTTTTAATTTTCACAATTTTTTACGCGATGTTTAAAATCAATTTTCAAAAAAAATTTTAATATAACAGATCATTATTTACTGAAATAAGTCGCATATATAGCACATTCCTGATCCCTACTTTACAAAATCTGCCGAATTATTTGTAACAACTTGAGAGATTATTTACTGAAATTCGATACATGGGACTACAAAAGCAAAATCTACTTAAATTGGTCTTGACCGGTTCATTATTTTACGACTTTTTTTCTCGAGATAGTGGTTTAACCAATATAGGTATCTGAAATATGTCATATTTATATAATTTAAGCACACATAAGTTTTGTACAAATATAGATCTTTGTACCAAATTTTATATTAATGATCGGTCCAAATTTCATCATATCTTTCATGAACACTCCGCTGCTTAAAATTGATTTAAAAGTGGATAAATCCTACATTAATGTTAATATCAATGTAAAATTTTTATATGTTTGAGTTGTATATAAGTATAAATCATCATACATAATTTCACAATACTAGGTTCGTAATTTAACATAGTTTCCCCATTTCCGAAAGCCAATTAAACTTGCATAAATGTCATATAAATACCAATTTAAAAAAAAATACATGAATAATTTTCGTATAAAAATTGAAACAAATTTCATAAGGATCATTCCGCTATTGACCATAGGTCCCATATAAAGCCCTCTCCCGATAATCATTTTAGAGCCTACACAACAGCATGTAAAGTATTATATGATCGATCTAAATCAATGCTGTTCGTTTTTATAATACCCTATTTCTTTTGATGCCAAATTTAAAATAAAAGTATCAGAACAGTTAAAAACATATTAATTTTTTAGTAAAATTGTACTAACAGCTCTAGACAAACTGTTATAACTTTTGATTCCATTAATATCCCATTTTGAAATTTTTGCACTATAATAAAAAACTGATTGAAAACATCATGTCATAATGAAAATAATAATAATAATCATAATGAAAATTAAAATACCTTTTTCAGGATATCCTAGGATAAAGGATATATTTTTTTTTTATTTTAGAGAGTTCTTTAGTCTTTCCAATGATACCATGTTTGTTAAAATGTGGTAATGCATATAAAAGTTATTCAAACGCCAGAAAGATATGTAACTTTTACAATTCTATGATAAAGAGGAATATCAATCATTTCCATTGATACTAATTTTGTTAAAATCGAATAATGCACGTAAAAGTTATTTAACTTTAAACTTTGTTAATTTTTGGCAAAAATGCCCGAAGTGTTCTATTTTAGATATCCATAAAACATGAACCATAAACGATATGAAACTAAATCATATGCGACAAAATGCATAATGACTAGTATAATGGACAAACCAAAATTAAAAGGACATCGAAGATATAAAATTTTTAAAACTGTAATTTTGGGTCGAAATTTTTTTGGAATTACCATATATGAGACCATCTGGGGAAATTCCTTATAACAAGCATAGACAACAGCGTAAAGTATTTTATTATCGGTACTATTTCTACTTCTATTATATTTACGTTTTATCAACTCAATGCACAGTATGGAAGAATCGAATTTTTTTGGGAATAAACCTGTAACTCAAATCGGCTGGTTGGATTTACATAAGATTTCACATAAACGTAGCAGAGGAGTGCTCAATTTTAAATTTGGAAGAGAGTCGCCACAGGAGCGGAAATATTGGGACTCAAAATTTAATATCTCTGACATAGAAAATTTATAACCGCTTGTCATTTTAAAGCTCTCAATAAGGCCTATGAAAAACATGATTGCAAGTGCCATTTATCTATTTTAATTTGTATGTTATTTGCATCTGAGATTAAAACTATCTCTTTTTTCAATATATATGTTGTTAAAAAACAAAATTATATAGCCCAATATTTTACTACGCTTACATGAAATTTTAAGTAAATTACACACAAGTAGTGTTAATATCCATATCTGCTCCTCTTCTTGCTTGTGCTAATTTGTCAAAACGTTTGTCCATTATTTCCATTTTAATTATTTCTATATAATTTTAATGATTCTGAGTTTGATAAGCGCGGAGTTTTTGTTAGATTGTCTATAAAAGAGTTCTGAACTTCTCTTAATCTTTTTGGCGCGGGATTAGTTGTTGTTTACATTATTGATTTGAGTATACCCAATAAACTAAACGGTAGGTGATAAAAGTTATCACTAGTAACAACTGTTTTCGTATCTAAATCTATAGTTTTTACGGACTAAAGTGTACCTTTCCTTACGATATCGTTTTTCCATAAAATTATGACATCGTTTTCGGTATCATAATTTCTAAAAATAAGGATAGTAAAATTGCCATAGTCAATATTATTGTTTATTTTGTATGTTATTATGTTCAATAAGCTTATTGTTGTTGTATTTTTTTTTAGTTATTTCTTAAAGAGAAAGAATTCATTTTAACTTATTGTTCTGTTTTGCACTTTAACAAATTTAGGCCCGGTTTTATACTATTCCCTTAGTGTATACTTAAGCTTAGTTAAAAAACATTTAAGATAAAGTTCACACTTAAGTGGTGTTTCGTTTTACAGTTTAAAACTTAAGTTGACAAGAAAAAAAATAATAGAGTAGTCTCAACTTTTCACACATTTTTCTTTAACGAAAAATTATAGATATATTTTATTTATCCTAAAATGTGTTATCCTAATTATATTCATTTTTTATTTAATACCTTTTAATTTAGATTACTATTTGGTTATAGTAACGCCAAAAATATTTATAAACATGAAAATTATTTTTTTTTTTTGGCAAAACAATTTTTTGTTGCACCACCATAATGTGGCACAAAAAATAAATAAAAAACCAACAATTTAAAAAAAAAAATTTAAATAGTTTGGAAGATGTAAAGATATCTTAAGCTTATAGGCTGTAAAATTAGAAAAGTATTGGTGCAAAATAGCCACAAATAAAATATAAATTTAGAGCGTATTTTGAAATCTTTTTAAAATAATTTTGTTAGATTTTGCATTTTTATTTATTTTTGTTTATTTTCAATAAATAATTTTTAAGACGTCAAACAATTTTCATACTTAGGAAAAACTTAAGAGATAGAAAAGAATACTTAAGCCTTAGAATACAACCAGAAGCTTATGTGAGAGGCAGTTCAAACTAAATTTTCAAAAACTTTACTTTACTCATTTTTCTCAAAACACAAAAACAAAATATATGTGACTACATGCATTTTGTTGTTGCATGAATTATGTTTTTGACAATTAAATCAGTTTTTTTCTCTCACATAAATATCTAGTTATTAATATATGACTTAAGTTTTCAATTATAAAACAATTTTAAGAACTTAGTACGATTTTGCCACTAAGTGAGCAAAAACATTAAAAATATATTTATATTTATTTCCAAAAAATTTCGATTCTGCTCTACCTAATTCCTTTAATTTTTAATGTAACAACTCAAATCAATAGATTAAAAAATATATTAGTTTTTTTGCTAGGATTTTTTTCAAAAAGAAAAACGACTGTTAATTGCTTTTAATACTTCAACATTAAATTTATCTAATTTTTATATCCATTTTAATTGTTTACATTTTTCCCACAAATTATTCACTTTTGACACCACAATATAAATTATAGTAATAGCAATTTATTATAATCTATGTATATAAAATTTTATTGTTTTTTTACTCTCTTTCTTTTTTTAATGAAATCTAAATTTGTGCTATATTTTACGTTATGAAAATACAACAATTTAAAATTTTTGTTAACATGTATTTTATTATTTCAATTTCCAAAACACCGCAAATTTGGAATGTTTCCACAACTGGCAGTTACTCAGTACTTCTGCGACTACAACTGCCTGCCATAACGACAAAGTATAATTTATTTTAGCCATAAAACAACTTAAATCCTTTACTCGAAATATAATAAATCCATAATAACCATACATAAATTACTTCAATTTTGAAAGAAGAGCAAAATATAAAATATAATATTAAAATTGCGCTAAAAACCTCTATTCATCCATTTAAACATTTACATATGGACATTCTCTGTGTACTTTTACCATCAAATCCAAAAAACTCAACAAACTTATACAACTGTACATAAAATTCCATAAATATAAAATTATAATATCTGTACATGTGTTTATGGCTGTTTTTATAAGTTTAGCCCTATGTATGGTTACAAATGTGGGACATTTTGCCAAAAAGAATCTCCTAAAAAAAGGCAAAAAAATGTAAGTAAAATTACGTAGTGATGATATAAAATACAGATGTTGCTACTTAAGGAAAATATTTTTGGCAAATATAGAAACTCCTACTGAACAAAAAAACTTAAAATATTAAAAAGTAAAATTAATAGATATATGAATATTAAGAATTCTATACATTTAAATATAGGAATACAGTCTAGAAATAAATTATTTGCTCATTAATATGTGGAATGACGTCCAGATATAAAATAATCCCATTGTAAAACAAGTAAGAAAGATATAGTCGGTCCAGCCCGACCATATGATACCCCACACCATTGTGCAGGGGTCTTATAGTTCGTGGAGGGGTCTTATATTTCGTGGAGGAATCTTATATTAGACATGTGGACAATTGTGGACCGATACTTTTACTAAGTGTAAAATAAAACATATGAATACAGAATATTAGGTTAATTTATATGAATTTATATGAATTTATGCACTTTCGGGTGATTCCCGAAAGTAGGCTTATATGGGAGCTATGATAATTATGGAGCGATCCTCATAAAATTTGTCACTATGATTTCTTCTTATACAAAACTTATTTATGTCAAATATAAACCTGATACTAACATTTGCTTTTGAATTATGCACGTTAAAGTGATCTTCGGAAGAAGGTTTTATATTGGAGCACATGAAATTTGGCACGAAGATTGAAACGTATACAAAACTTCCTTACACCGAATTTCATTAAAATATTGCTATATTTAATGCATTTATGATCGTTAAATCCCTATTTCGGGAGGACATTTGCATGGGGCTAGGTAAAATAATGGACCGATTATCACCAATTTCAATAAGCTTCTTGTGTCATAAAAATCCCATGTACCAAATTTCACTGAATTATCTTCAGAATTGCGACCTGTACTTTGTGCACAAGGTTTACATGGACAGACAGCCAGATAACAAGCCAGACAGACGGACGGACATCATTAGATCGATTTAAAAAGTGATTCTGAGTCAATTGGTATACTTTAGAGTGGGTGTTGGATGATTTCTTCTGTGCGTTACAAATATCACCACAAACGCGTAATACCCCAACCACCTATGGTGGTGTGGAATATAAAAATAAGGTATTTAAATCGATAGTGTATCATAATTAGGTGGCGAATTTTGATGTATTTTTTTTTTTTTTTTTTTTTTTTTTTTGAAAATGCGCCCAAAAAATGCATCACGAATATAAAACATACCCCAAAAATTGGAAAAATAGCACTTATATTATTTTCAATTCATTAAATTTAAAAAAAAAATCAGTCCATAATAAGCTATGCAATGTACTTTTTAGCTTTAAAACTAAGTTTGTGTTCTTTAAGATTTAATTTTTTAAAACTTATGTTCCTGACACTGTGTGAAAATATAAACATAATATTATAACTGTATTTTCAGTTTTTCATTTCGTGTTCGTTTTTCTTTTTTAAGGGACTTTAAAATTTTAAAGGATGCTCAAGATTAATTTTTTATTGTGCTACTTTCTAATTGCTATTACAGGGCGATATTGGTAACAAATGAAAGAGGAAAATTTTTGGCATTATATTGGATTGCCTTTTGTTAAAGAACAAGAGTACAACTTTAGTTTTCAGTTTTTTGAGACTTTAATGAAAAAATACTTCCCCAAAAATTATTTAAATTTTTTTTTTTGCTAGGTATATTCAAGCAAAAAAAAAATATTAAAAATAAAATTCAAGTATTTTTTTCTCATATAGATTTAAATTCATTCACTCATTCAATTAAAATTTTTAATTGGAAAATTTTTTCTGTTATTCATTTTTACAGTTATTAGTAATTGACATAATCATTTTGATGAGAGGTGCAAATTTAAAAAAATTTTAATTGGATGAATTATTTTGGTGATTGGTGAGTTTTTTCTGTATAGCTGAGACTTTGGTCTGATTTCATCTAAAACAGCTTTCAAATTGATAATTTTGTTTTCTTGTTAGAAGAGCGAGAAATGTAACAAACATCTTCTTATATTTTTTATTGATTTTTTTTAGAAAATGTACATATGTTTAACTTAATATGTTACAGTTATTTTGCTTAATAAATTAGAAAGCCATATAAAATAAATGTTCGCATTAGCTCTCGTAAGCAGTATTCATGATTAAATAATGAATCAATCTTTATTCTTTTATCGTCCTTTGAAAATGGGTCTTAAATGAAGCAAATTTTAAGAAATTTATGAATTTTTCATAGCTTGCATAAAAAAGGCTGTCGACGATCTTTATATAATTATGTGTATTATAATTATAATTATGATTATTTTAAATATAGAACAACCTTCGGGAGCATTCTAAAAATATTTGCTTTTTCAAGGACCCCTTGACACATCTTTTCAAAACTGCTTTTCCAAAATTCATTTATCATAAATAATTAAAAAATATTAAATGTAAGAAAATGTCAGTTTTAACTAACTTTTTAACATTGTACGAAATTTTTGACAACACACATCTTACTACATTTTTCTCATCTAAACGTGGTCTAAAATTAGGGCAGAAAAACTAGTTTCGCAAAAATATGTAGATACAAACTGTAGAAAAAGATTCAATGTTTCATTCCCAACCAACGTGTAAACTTTGTAATATTTGAACCAAAAATATTCAACTAAGATAAATTTAAAGTTAGCTTTGGCACACTAATTAAACTTACCGAGAACTTTAAAAAAAGTTCTCGGATATGTCATCAATAGCAAAGTTAAACGGATTACGAAGTAAACTGGTTTGGCAGGAATTAGTTTTAAGCGCCAGATAATATCGGGAAAATTCATCGTAAAATGAATCTATGTATGTTTTTATACTTTCCATATGTTCTTTTTGAACATTCAGCAATGGAAATGAGAAATATTTTTGTAGGGGGAATTAAAGACGTCTTTTCCATAAAGAAATTTTGCATATAAAAAATTATTGAATAAAAATCATTTAATATATATTCACTTATCTGCCTAGTAGTTAACGTTTTAAAAAATTTACGGATATAAACAAAGTAATATATAAAAATAGTTTTCTGTAAATTTTTTATGAAGATCTTCATTTTTGTATAAAAGGACTTCTACTACTACTACTACTAATTCAGTCTTTAATTCCTAGAACATCTTCTGAATATTCTCTCCGAAATCCAAAGGACATTGATATGAACTAGTAATTTGTTATATTCTGTATTGAAATCGAACCTGAATTATATTTCTTAAAATAAAATAATAATTTGAAGAACACTCTTAAATATATCGGTGGATTACTCAGTGAGAGTTTGGTAAATTAATTAACCTGATCGCCAATAATTCTTCCTTTGTTTCACTTTTTGCAATAAAATAAAATTTTGCTTAAATTAGAAACATTAGTTGTTTCATTATACTGCAGGCCATCAATTATATTTTTTTAGAGTTATCTGAAAGAAGGGTTCTCACGAGTTTTTTCTTTTGTTGGTTTATCTAATATTATATTATCAACGACAGCAAATCAAAGCTTTATAAAAAGTGCTTTGTTTTTGCTATTAGCATTGATTTATTGTAGGAAGCTTCAATAAATTTTTATCCATCCAAGTGACAGGCATCTATAGAATCCAACTTTGACATAATTATATATACAGAAAAATAAAAAATATATCATGTACAATAATTTCATACACATTTTTGGTCTCCCCCCTAGTATGTAGCTAAAGTCCCATAATGGTCCGCGGACTTCCATTTGGGGAGACCTTGTTATAGAACATAGGGTAGAAGGGAGAGCATTCGTTACTTTTTTAAGTTCGCTAATAAACATCTCGTAGCTTATTGTGACGTTCCTCGAGAATACGATAGGTTCAGCTTATCAGCAGTCTGGCGAATGCTCCCCAATTCAAATGAATTTATTGAAATACCTGTTGTTTGTTATTGTTTATTACTATCAACTTTATAACACTAAACAAAAGAGTATTACAAAAAACAATCATGTCTACCTTCGTTAAATCTAAATTGAAAATATCAAAATTTGATGGATGAAAAATCTGTGAAAAAGGAATGAAAAATTAATTAGTGCCACAAAAATTATCACTTTGTGTTCAGAGGGTGGAGGGTCATTTTCATACCCAAAGCGGGTAGGACAACTGGCTCGAAGCCCAAGGACTATCGACCAATCATCCTGTCGTTTTTCTACTCAAGAAAATAAAAAGACTGATCGATCTGTATCTGAGGAGGAGTATGGGAACTCAGGTCGTCAGCGACGCTCGACACGCTTATCTTAAGGATAAGTCTGTTGAGAGTGCTCTTCACGATGTGGTGAGTTTTATTGAACGGGGTCTGTTTCATAAGCAATACACCTTGGCAGCGTTCCTCGATATAGAAGGGGCCTTTAAAAACATTACGACAGAGACGATTGAGGAATCACTCGCTTAGTTAGGTATTAGTGTATTCCTAATTGAGTAGATCACTCTGATATTAAATAGCAGGATTATCAACTCGAGCACACCGCAAGGGAGTTCTTTCTCCATTATTGTGGCTTTTGGCAATAAAAGTCATACTGAGACAGTTTAATTTCATGAGAAGGAAGATCGTATGTTACGCTGACGATGTGGTAATGTTGGTCTCAGGTAAATTTCTACCCATGATCAGCGAGGTCATGCAATCTGGGCTGCGAGAACTTTTATATTTAGCAAGCAGTAATGGATTGGAGGTCAACCCTAAAAGACTGAACTAGTTCTGTTTACCAGAAGAATTGAATGGGGCAGAACTCAAATTGTTAAGGAGGCCAAGTAGGCATTCATTTGGACACCAAATTTTCTTGGAGAAGAAATACTCAGGAAAGGGCCAGTAAGAAGCTTAATGCCTACCAAGTATGCATAGGGAAGAACTGGGGTCTAAAACCGGTAATGGTATATTGGAAATACACATCAGTTGTGAGACCTATACTCACTTATGGATGTTCGGTATAGTAGTAGGCATTGAGAAAAGAAATATATAGGATCCTTCTTTATAAAGTTCAGAGATGTGCTTTAGTTGGCATTACGGGTGCCGTGAGAAATACACTTAGGGAACTCGTGAGAGGAATGGCTGTACGGGCAATCAAATTTGATAGTCGAACATTTTCCTTGGTCACCTAAGCGGATTATCTCGCAACTATAATTGACTTTGGGACTACTACCGTTATCAAAATCCCTATTAGGGGCGTCTGAGTTGGAGCAGAGAATCTTCATTGAGGGTGAGCTATTTTCACAAGTAGGCATAGGGGTGGGTGTCTACTTCATGGAAATGGATATCAAACCGTAGTTCAGATTGCCTGATAGTTTCAGCATTTTTCGGGCAAAATTCTAGTGATTTACAAGGCTCTACGATTACTAGAAGAGGATGTTGATAGGGACACTGAGGTAACTATCTATGTGGATAATCATACAGCACTGCTGCCAATGATAAGTCATTGTGTTAAGTCCAGATTAGTGCTCTAGTGTAGAAGAGAATTTACAAGGCTAGTGGATGCCTATAAAATAAGACTTTGTTGGGTTCCTGATCACTGCGATATTTTCGGCAATAAACTAGCCAATGAGCTAGCTCGTAAGTGCTCGGAGTTGGACAAGTATTTTGTGGAGGTATCGGTTAGGATTCCAATTGGGTTATATTTCATGACCATAAGGGAGTGGACTATAGGAAGAACGAATCATTGGAATAGAATGGACTGCAGAGTATCTAGAGCATTATGGCTTAGTCTTAAACCAGTAGATCCGAAGCATCTTCTGGGCATGAGTCATGGGAATCAAAGAATTATTGTTGGTATGATTACTGATCACTTCGCAATAGGGAATATGTCTAGTAAGTGGGACAGTGACGCATCAGATTTTTACAGGACGTGCGATGATGTGGAGGAGCTAGAGACAGTGAATCACATACACTGACATTATATAGGGCTTTAGCGTAGTAGACTGAATAAGTTTGGAAGCCATATTCTATTCGAACTGGATAAGGTTGCGGGTAGAGAAGTCATCAACCTTATATTGTTTGTAATGGGAATAAAGCGGCTTAGAGTTATTCAGGGTTCATTGATGGGTCTTGGGTTCCACACTTTTCTTACATTTCTTACATATAGTTAACTTTCTTTCCAATCTTGTGCTTTATTCTACTAAGCTTTTTCTCTTTCATCGTCTGTAAGCTTTCTATTAAATACAAACATACAAACTCATTTGTTTGATATTAAATGTAGGTTTTGCCATAACTATAAATATAATAAATATGTAATTTTTAAAGCTCTGATATTAAATGAACAAAACTGTGCAACAAAAATCTTAAGAATATTTTCTGTAATATTGTCCAGTATTGTCAAATGTTTTGATTTTTAAAAGATATTCAGTCAGACATAATAAAAATATATCGTTTTATAATGGTCCATAATAAATGACATGTAGTTTTTTACTTTACCCATTACAGATTTTCATGATGATATATCTGTTAGTTCTTAAGATATCAGTAAAAATATTCTAATTTGAATATATATATATATATATATATATATATATATATATATAAATATATATATATTATTAAGTTTATTTAACTTTTTTAAAGTTTTACAAATAAAAAGTTTAAATTTTTATTAATAACTCTGAACCCAATCGAAGCAGATAAAATTTTAAAAGCGAATTTTTATGTATAAAAATACTTCAAATGTTTTACATTTGATCAATATGTTGAGATAGTTGTACTAGTTGAATTTTTTCAATATTTACAAATATTTTCCACGATGTCTAAAATTTACCACAAAATAAAAATTTTATAACACGATTACATCAACATTTTTTTTTTATATATTTATGATTAGCTTGTATTCTATCATCTCCCGCAGTAATTGGGCTTAATATTGCTAAAGTTGTTGATCAATAATAGCTAATAGTTTTGTTCATTCTTCCATTAAATTGAAAGTCCAAATTAAAGTTTTAAAAATATATTAAACTCTCCATTCAATGTAAATAATTTTCATTTTACTAGGCTGCCTACTTATTATCCTTCTTATAATATTTCTATTTAACCATATATTTAAATTTGCATGTACATTCCAAACTTCAAACTTATATGCAATTATTAAAGATAGCAAAATGTTATTTTCAGTAGATTACCACAGAAAAAAGTCAAAGAGAAAACAAATGCCTGTCAAAATCTAATTTACGATAAATTTACCAAAATTAAATTTTTTTCTCTTACGTTCTTCACAAATTATACACTCCGAAAAAACGAAAATACTATTAAATATACGAAAATTTTTTGTCACCCCTTAAAAATTAACTTTATGAACTTTAGCTAATTATTTAATGGCATTTCGATTTTTTTTCTATTGTTTTTAAAAAGTTATTACGGATTAGCTTGCTAAAAGGATATTTTAAAATTTTTCGCTAAATTTATTTCTAAAAGAGAAATTAATATTTTTAGTGGGAGACTACAGAAGTTTTTTTCGGCCCAAAGTTTTAACAAAAAGTAGTTATGTATGCAAAACTATACTTGCTATCTATGTATGTATATATTAGGGTGATCGACTCGGATTTCCAACCGGGTTTAATTTAACACCAAAAATTGGTTTTAGAAAAGTGATTCATATTCATTCAAAGTTAATTTATTGTAACATTTAATTAAAGTACCAAGAAACTTGAATGAAATACTCCTATTAATGGAACCAGTTTTTCTTTTTTTATCTTGTAACAGCTACAACATTCTTACAAACAATTTAAATATTTTAGGCTTTTTTATTAATTCAATATTTAGAGTTTACTTAATTTTTTAAAGGAGTATTATTTGACAGAGCTCAATCGATTTCGAAAAAATTGAGACACGTTTTTTCTATATTAAACCATAGTTTCTGCATGTCTATATTTATATATATATATATATATATATATATATATATATATTTATTTTAAATGAATTGTTTGTTAAAATACTGAACCGATTTTCTTGTATCATCCTGTGAGCCCCAAAATTAAAATAGGCTATTTGATTTTTCGGGGGAGTATTTCCCCTCATACAAAGAAAATATTAATTATCGTGAAACTTAAAAATTACTTGAGCAAAATTCTTTAAATTTTGAGAAAATAACTTTTTTATCATCCCTTTTGGTTGGGTTGAAAATGAAAATGATAGGACCATGGGAAATAGTTTTCCCCGTACAAAGAAAATACTAATTATCGGATAACTTAAATACTATTGCGGCAAGTCTTAAAATTTTATGGAAATAATTTTCTCATCTACCTCCTCCATTTAGAATAAAAATGGGACAGGTAGGTCTAGAGGGAATAGTGCCCCCCCCCAGAAAAAGACAATATTCACTATGGAATATCTCAGAAACTATTAGATAAGTGAGAGCTCCCAAAAATTGCATTTATGAAATGAAAATAGGAAGAATAAGTCCAGGTGAATTGCAGCTCTCACTCAAATCAAATATTAGTTACCACATCAAAGGCGGTAGCGAAGCGCACCAGGAAAAGCTAGTCTTCTATATATTTTATATTTATGTATATAAAAGAATAACATTAGTGAGTGCTTGACTGACTGTCTTACTTACTGATTCATTATTACACAGTCCAAACGCCTGAAGCTAGAAAGTTGAAATTTGGACTATAGATTGGTAAAAAAGGATAAAAACTTGTATATTCGGTAATGTTATATCTGTTAAACTAATAGAGAAAAAAATTTTAATAGTTATCGTTATTTATTTAGAAAATAATCGGACAGGTGTCTGGTACTTTCTTGAAATGCATTTCTTAAAAAAAAAAAAAAAAAAAACGGGTAGAAACTGTATTTTTTGTATGTATCTTTTAATCTAGTTAAGGGGTAAAAATTACAGCTTTTTTTGGTATATTTTTTTCTCTTTATTGACATAAATATATAAATATTTTTTATATTCAATATAATTTTGACAATTTATATAAAATTTGAAAAATTGGTTGATTTATTTAGTTTTACAAAATAAGGTAACGAGACATTATTTGGAACTCGGACTCAATTCGGATACTTTTTGTAAAACATTTTTTTAGTAATTTAAGGCATATTTTTTATATCTTTTTAGTCACATCATCGAATTTAATACAGAGAGCATTTTGAAAACTCATGCTGAATGTATCTGCTCCAAGGCGGAAAATTGATAATAGTACTTTTATAATTTTTTCAATAAATAGATAAATTAATAAATAAATAAATACGTATACATTAATACATAAAAATTTAGCTAATATGATTCTGAATGAATTTGAAATCAAGTAAAGTAGTGCTTAATGGTTTTCCCTCTAATGATACCAAAGATGAAAGTCTAATAGCACTTTTTACATATTTTTGAGTTTGTATCCATAAAGTCCGGCACTTTTTTTTATTTATTTAATATTACTATCTATATTTCGTATACTATGAACTCAAAAGCATCAAATTAAACTTGGACCTGAGTCAATGCGAGCAAATATGAAGGAAAGTCTTGGTACTTTTCGTATTTTTTGCAATATTGAACCTAGAGACATGAAATTCAAGATACATGTTCCAAAGTGCGTAAGAATTCATAAGGGGACTTTGTGGTACTTTTTCATTCTTCAAATGATACTTTTTGAATTAACTATAATTTTGAGCGCAGAAACATTGAGTACTTTTGAAGTTTTTGAATTAGAAGTTTTTGATAAATATTTCGAAACAAAATTCAAATTTTTTTAGCAAAATGTTCTTACAAGCAGCGTTACCGACGGCCTATATCTATCCCCTAGAACAGTGAAATTGTATGAATACACTTGAATATTTACTAAATCATTTGTTTTTTATTGAATTTTTTTATATTAAAACTTGCTAAAATGTCTTAAAGAATAATCACTTATTCTTAGGATAATTAGGATAAAACTATTTAATATTTAACTATTTTTATGCCTAACCAGATTTTTCTGGTGAAGGGACTTATGCCACTTTCAAAATATATGGCTCATATATTACTTGTACACATTATACCATTCATTACATACGACGAATGTTATTGTAAAATAGTTTGTATATTTATGGAATATTTGAAATTTGGAAATAAATAATTTGCAAAATGGTTTTTGTATTTTTATTTTGGCAATAATTTTTAGTACTTTAATTAATATTTTGGCTGATTACATACGGAATTTTATTTAATTAAAAAAGTAATTGAATATTTTAAAAAGATTAATAATTAGTTAATATTACCTTTTAGGTTATTTAATATTTTCACAATTGAAATTCATTTTTATTTTTTTCTGTGTCAAATGCCGAATCTTTTTAATAAATTATCACTAATGAAAAATAAATTACTCAAAAGACTTAAGGTCAATACTTATGAACCTATGCTTTCAGTCCTAAATTTTTTAGACGGAGATTTGTAAGACTGGAGTTCGAACGAAGACCTCCTACAAAATTATAGAGGTTAGCCTAATAAAAATATAATTTTGTTATGAATAAAAATAAATTTATGAATAAATATTTATTTTTATAATTATAAAAATTATTATCAATAAATTATTTTTAAGGAGTTTTTTTATGTATTGAAGCAGTTGGCTCCCGTTTTTCATAAAATTCCCTTTTTTGGCGACTTTACTTTTTGAAGTCTCCTCTTTTTGGACATCTTTTAAAAATTCTCAAAGGTAACGCTGCTTACAAGCCTTAGCTTCACGACCCCCTTGAGGCGTTATAACTAGAGCACGACCCACCACAATTTTTGCATAATAGATAAATACGTCAAAGGTTTGAAAAATTACTTAATGATTTATATCATACATATTTCGTAAATCGAAAATCTAAAAATAAATGAATATATTTCTAAGTAAGGGAGATTATTTGAAAATTTATAAACATAAATTAAATGCTAAAGACAAAACTAAAAGTAGAAAAATATTAAACCTTAAACATATTGGAATTTAATTATAAAAAATATTAAAAATGTAAGATTCAAAGTAATTTATTATCGTCAAATTAATTTTGACGATACGTAGCATTACCAACAAGTGAACATTTTTGTATATTTCATTGCTTAAAAGATAATTCAATGTTCTTGTTCTCTAGCTGTAGTAAATAAAATCGGCTAACCAGCTTACAAAAAGGGAAATATTAGATACGTCTGATAAAAAAATAGAAACTGATAGAAAAAATCTGAAAGCAGATTGCAATTCTTTCTAATCCAACTATGTTTTTTGCCTATCAGTAATTAAATCTATGCATAAAAGCTCTGATGTAATAATAGTCAGATTTGGTTTATTATTTAGAAAGTGTTTTGTGGTTTTTCTGACAATTTGCGACTAATACCTGACCATAGCACATTTGAATTAGATTTAAGTAATTTTTTATTCACATTTATTTTTTCAGTTAGAATTGATTTGCATTTTGTGGTTTTTTCGACTAATTTTAACTTAAACATATAAATCTAACTAGCACTGGAACAGAGCTATATATAATTATTTTTCTCATTGAGAACCACATTTGAAATAAGAGAAGCTCTGTTCCAATACTTGTCAAATGTACAGTTTTAACTCAAAACAACTAAAACTAGAACACTTCACAGTAAAATGTGATTAAAAACTCTAAATCTGAACAGAGCTATATTTAGGAATTAGGTATGAAATAAATTTTAATAGTTTATAATAATACTAATAAAACAATATATAAAAGTTGTGATTTGGAAACCGTTGTTCTAGACCCATGACTTTCAATCGCTTGTAGGGAACTGAAGATCAATTTTTAATTTTTTTTTTAGTAGTTTTTGCATATTCAAATCATTAATACACATCGTTTGAGGGATATTCCTACAAATTTTGTTTTCTACGGGACACTCTAATGAACACAAACGTCATACTCTTGCAGTAAATAAGTAAATGTTATTACAATATATAATAAAAGTGGCTTACATACATGAAAAAAGGCAGTAGTAGAAAAAAATTAAATAGATTTTTTGGCTACAATTTTAGTAAATTCTTAAAATACCCAACAGCTGCAAACATATGCTTTTATATACATATATTTTTTCTCTATTCTCGTATGGAAAACATTTTTTTTTTTTTAACATTTCAAAGTGAAGGCAGACACCAGATGTGCAAAATTATATACAATTTTAGTAGAAAATATTTTTTCCAAGAATCCTAAATGTTGAAGTATTTATACCAAGAAAAAAGTATATTTGAAACACGCAATAGCTAAAATAGTAAGATTTTGGCCAACATTTTAAAAGCCATGAATTAACACTTTTAGTTTATATAGTTACTTATAGGCAAAACATATATTCAAAGGGTGTGTCCAGTTTTACTTTATATTTCTTTTTTTTTTTTTGTAATAAACGGAAAGGAAGCTAAAGAATTTAACAGTGAAACACAAACTTTTTTTTAACAAAACTATCGTCTCTTGTATTATAAACCTTACCTGTATGAACATCTCCGAATTAATCTCATTTTTGCCTATAAAAGATTTTCCAACAGAGACGGATAGGTTTTGTTGGTTCACGCCAGTTTAATATTTAATTAATTTTTATGTTTTTTTAATGTTTCAGAAAATTAAGAAAAAAATACCATGATATGTTTTACGTGCTACTGATAAGACTTTTTTCTTACTCTTTAACGCACTGTGGTTTTGTTATCCACTTTTCTTAAACAATATTATCAAAGTGAAGAAAATATTTTTTCTCGTTTGAAATATTGATTCGGATGGAAATGAAAAGAATTGCGTAACATGAGCCTTTAAATCATTTTTGCACTTTACATGCATCATACGTAGAGTTTTACCTTCTTTGGTTAAAAAATAATTCCAAAGGAAGTTTGCACATATTTCATTGGATTGGATTGCAGCAATAATTTTGATACAGAAAGGAAATATATCGACACCTGTTAGTTTAATAAATATATATATATATATATATATATATATATATATATATATTATTTTGAAATTTTTAAAAGATAAAAGTCACTAATACTAAAAAGAGTTACTAACGGAAAAAAATTGATTTTCTCAAAAATCGCAAAATTACAAAAATTCGAAAATATGGCACAGGTATCAGTTTATTTGTTCCAATTGATCTGTGATTGCCAACTTTCATAGAAAATATATAGGCCTATTCAATACACACATTTTCTCCTTATGACAGTACCTAGTTCCTATTATTTTCGTATATAATTATAAAAGTACTTATCATTAGAAATGTTTTCCAAAATAAATTAATGAAAAGTATTGAAAAAAGATGAGTATTCTATACATATTTTAGATTTGCTTAACAAACTTGAATTTGATCTGTTGCATTACGATGCCACACAGTGGGGCCAATCGCAAAAATTTTGGTATAAATCTGTATTTCCAAAATTTGATTTTAATATTTGTCTAGAATGTAAACAAAAGTATACAGTTGAAAAAAGCATAATTCCCCAAAAAGTTAAAAAAAAAAACAATTTAGAATGCTATATTCAGCTGTGTCTAATCTTATATACTCTTCAGCCGTCCTGAGATGTATTATATGAAAAAGAAATAAATAAAATAAATGTAATTTCAAATATATTTACCCATTCTATATCTATGTAAACACTAAAAACTTTATTTATTTGTTACTTTATTGTTTGCGTATCAATCATATCTAAACGGTTGAACCGATTTCTACCAAAATTAGACAAATAGGTTTTGTTATATCTCAATTTACCACTGTTTTTAAAAAATCTATTTTTTCAACTTTACATCTTATTAATGAAGGTATTTACATGAAATATGACACGAAGATAATGCTTGCACTGTAGAATGTTTTAGGTTATGTTGGCTCTTGATCGGGTGCTACGACCATGTTTTACGCACACTTTTTTAAAACTCTGAAACGGATGAAAAAATTAGCTTAAAATCGGAGCAGGGGGTGTAGTACCCTCCATTATGGCATATATAAGGAACTATTGCAATGAGAACTCGAAAATTTCATGGGAACCTGCTAACATATCGCATCGAAGAAATGAAAATAGGACGGATAGGTCCAGGAGGAGAAGCAGCCATCACACAAAGAAAATATACATTTTCTTATCTAAAGGACAATTACAGTGAATCTCCTAAAAAAAAATAAAAGAAATTTTCATATCAAGTTTCGAATAGGGTGAATAGGTCCAGGGGGAGTAGTAGTTTCATATAAAGTAAATATTAGTAAATCACAAACTTAAATACGCACTTTGGTGCAGAACAAATATTTTATAAATGTATGACAATATTAAATGAAACAAGTTAGAGGGCTATATTCGGCATCGCCGAATCTTATATATCCTTTACCTTGTTGAGATGTGTTATATGAAATTGAAATTCGATTTATTGGATTTAATTATAAAAATTTTAAATAATTAGCATTTTCATATAAAGTTGAAACGGAATAAATATTTTATAAATATTATAAAAATGAGGTGTAAGTTTGTTTGTTTATTTGTTTCTGTATCTATTACATCTAAACGGTTGAACCGATTTTCAAATTTGATACACATATAGTATCTGTGCCAGAGCTGGTTATAGAGTTTGTTATATCTTAATTGGAAGAAGAGTTCCTACATAAAGTAAATATCAGTTATCGCATCATATAAGGTAGCGAATCGCATTACTAACACTTTGGTGCAGAACAAATATTTTATAAATGTAAGACAATATAAAATTTAAAAAAAAGGTATGGTGGAAAATTTATGGACCGATGTGATGGATTTAAAAAAACCGAAATTTTAAAAAATATTTGTGATAGATTTATGCAAAAATGAGGCGCATATCTTATATAGGGGCTTCGAAAATTCTACTAACGCATTTTGGCCTATAACTCGGTAAATACTGGACCTTGGTTCATTTTTTTCAACACAAAAGTTTTTAAAAAAAATTCTGATTTTTCTGTGAAAGAACGATGTCTCTAGCACACATTGTTGTTGCTGTTTTGAGTATTTATCTTCCCTTGTGAAGCCAACATTAGATAAATAAAAAAGACATATTTACCAATAACTTAGTTGTTTAGAAACCGACTTGTTTGATTCAAAAAACCGAAAATCAAAAAATATTGGGGATCGATCTATATAAGAACCAAGCCTGTATCTGTATCTGATGGACCAAAGACCAGTTTCAAAACCCGTTTTTTCTTAATATCTCCCCTATTTTTGAACGTGTTCCATTAACGCCATTTCAACAGACGGACATCGTCCTATCGACATCATTTCTTATAAAGATTCAGAAAATATAAAATTTTTTACTCTCCGATGGAAATTCTAAAAATTACAAACGGAATGACAAACTTATATATACCCTTTACACCTGTAGTGAGGGGTATAAAAATCAACAAAAGAACAAGAGAATTAGGGATACATTTATATAGGAACCTACCAAAAAATAGTTTTTGAGCATAATTCGACATTTTTAGGATGCATTGGAAAATTTTTAAACTTATTATGATGGCCTATTACGTACGTTTAGGATTTTTCACTGTAGTAAAGTGTTATTATTATGAATTGATTTTTAAATTTTAGTCATTTTATACTGGCAAAGTAATTTACACAAAAATATTAAAAACTAACCAAAATTAAATTTCTCATTCAAGTGTTTGTGAGTTCTTCTTTTTTTATTTCCAATATTTTTTAGTATTATATTAGTATTATAAATTATAACACATATCAAAGGTGTTGTAAGAATACACTGAAAAATTCAGAATAACCATTATACACGGTTTGTGCAACGCTGACTATTTAAACCATAAAATATTTCGGAAATATTTATTTTCATAGTTTTGTCCAAATATATTGCTTCTTCCTATAATCGAGCATAAAAAAAAAATAATAAATCTCAAAGTGTTTTCCTTTGTTACTGTTAAAAAATGTGAAAATATTTTTTGGCAAATAAAATTTACATTTATCTTTAGAGTCTTTCTTTTGTTGACAGATACAATTGAGTTAAAAGCAACATTTCTTTTTGGCTATCACAATATTGGTATGAAACTTAAAATGTGTGTCTTTACAACCAACAGATTCCACATTTTCACCAACAACGATATAACAAAAATCACTATGGAATTTAAAAATACAAGCATTTTTCTCTTACTTTCTGAAAAATTGAATTTCATTCCAATTTAAACAGATTTTTTCTTAAATTAATTTTAATTATTGAATTTATTGAGTGAGGTAAAGTGTCGTAAGTTTTGTAAATAAATGAAACAATTTTAACGCACTTTCATTGAAGTCTCATTTAATTAGTTGGAAAATATCGCATTTCCCACTTTAATCCCTCTTGAGAAATTTAAAACAAAAATCAGAATGAAATGCAGTTAAATTAATTTAAATTGGTTGTAAGAGGAAATTAAATGCTGTTTAATGAAAAATACGTGGGGTGTAATTTAAATATTAATCGGGATTTGAGATAAATATTAACAAATCTAAATTAAGGATAATGTAAAGGTAGGATGAAATTTCCCTCTTTCAAACTCAGGAATATGATAATAGTATACCTGTACAGTGGGACAGAATTAATCAATTTTGGTAATAAATCTGTAATTTTTACTCGAATTTACATAATAGTTGATATAAACGCAGTATAGGATCCGAGTTAAAGCTTAGAAGGTGGATACCACAGACCTATTAGGAGCGGAGCTATGAGGTATAAATCTGTTTTTGCAAAACATCTTAAAGTATACTTTCAAAAACATGTATGCTTTTATAGTTGTCAAGTTATTTGCATCTGAAATTTCTTATTTTTTAACAAAACCTTGTTTTATTCCATTAATAAAACAACAAATTGATTAAACATATGGAAAAAATTTCACGTCATTATCTCATTCGAAATCGAAGATAAAAAATTTGAATTTAGAATCTGTAAGAATTATGAATTTTGTGATATTTTTTTTACCAAAAAACATCAACACCCACTCATTCGCTTCTAAATATAAAATATCATTTTGAAGAAGAAATAACATCAAATTTTCAAACAGGGACTAGTCTAGATTCTTCCGAATTTAGCCTATTTCAAATCAAAATGCTAATTATAGCCATTATGTTCTAAAATTCTAAAGCTTGGATTAAAAAAATGCGGTCTTTATGTGTTTAAAATCCTTTGTAAATGTCTTTTTCAAGACGAACAATAAATGTAGAGTTTATAGACAAAATTCGAAAATGGTGAATGGTGGAACACTTATCAAAATCATATATTTTTTTAGACTTCATCATTTCAAATAACGAAGTCGACTACCACCAAAAATTTCTTTAGTATATCTTAACTAACAAGTTTAAAAGTTTCTAAAAAAATAAATTTTTATCAAAATGTTCTTTTAATTCCAAAAATTAGAGAACCTATGGAATCCAATTTTTTTCAAATAAATTATTTTGTATAGCAGGCATCATTATCGAGTACTCCTCTGCCATGTTTGTGTCAAATTTTATGTAAATCGGACAAGCCGATTAGGAATTACAGATTTATTTCCAAAATATATTGATTCTATTCCATTGTGTATTGTACAGCAATATTTTTATTTAATGTCTGTATATCTATACTATTGAGCACAAAAATTAATCGAATGAATGAAAGAAAAACTGTGATTATGTTATTGTACTAAATTTCCTAATTAAATATTTCTCACACCATCCATTCTAGCAAGCTCCAAACATGTACATTAGGCTGCACCAACATTTACGGACTTTTCAATTTTAGCCGAAATTCACCCTAGAATCGTTACTTGATCTATAAAAAGATATTCTGGGAAATATCGAACCTGGAGCATGTAGCATGCGTTAATATTGGGATAATTTAGCCTTTTTACAGTTTTTTTTTAAAAATTTAGCTTTTACGTTCTTTGTCTTGTAGCGGAATCTATGTACAATTATCTATCAAAACAGATATGAGAAGTCAAAATCGGTAAAAAAGTTATTACGAATTCCCCAGATCATTAACGTGTTTTCGACCACTTGCGTAAGAAGTGTACAAACAAATGTTTGTTTTTTTGAGAAATGTTTAAATAAAATACTATTTTTAATTAAATTTTGATTATAATTTCTAAAAAATGAGTTTCTGTTTCCACAGGATATTCAAACTACTTTTCATGCCTGGTTAAAAAATCTTGTTTCAAAACTCCAATTCCTAACTTTTAAATATTTTGTTAAACAAATAACAACATCACTTAAAATAAAAGCAAAAGAAACTAGGTGAAACCTTTAAAATTCTATTACAAAATAAAGAACTTAGAAGCTAAATTTTTCACAAAGCCAAAATTTCCCCATATAAAAGCACCATACAAATATCAGGTATGTTATCCGATTTCACACGTATTTAACACAATATATTTTTATAGGCCAAAGAACGATTTTAAGCAGAATTATGGTCAAAATTCAAAAGTCGGTAAATTTTGGTGCAGTCTAATATACACAACCGTAAAGTGCATATTATTTTAATGCATCCGTATTTACAGTTTATTGTAAAACACTTGTGCAGAGTGTGAAATGAGCATACTCTGGAAGTATTGTCGTTTTCATTTCAAAATAATTTGTGCTTTTGAGAAAAAGGAAAACAAGCAATAATAAATTTAGCAAAAGCTCGTTTGTACGTCGAAGTCCGCAATTTTTATTACCAGAAGAAAGTTTATATATACATATAGAAAATTGTATCACAAAAGTTGAGGAAGAATTTTAGTTATCTTTCCCATTGCTGCTTCAGAAGCTATTTGGTAGAAAAAAAGGGTCCTTAAAACACCTTCTATTCTGTAAAACAGCGTATGGAAAATCAGATTTTTCCATGTATAATCAGTTATCAGATCGACTAAAAATAAAATATTTTAAGATAATAAATGATCTTCCGAAAAGATTTGTGTAAAAAAATAATTTTTTGCACAATTTTTGAAGAAATAAAAAATTTATATATTTTTTTATACTAAAATTATGCATTTATTTAAAGACATGTATTTCTGTGGTACTTTTTCGTGTGTCATTTGAATAAGGAATATTTTAAAACTAAGCAAACTGTAATTTAGTTTTAAATTTTAGGTTATAAAAATGAAAGTTATTATCTTCTAGCATCCAATTAGTAATGAGTACTGCCACCATTTTTAGAAATAACCTCAAAAATGCTTCCGTTATTACATTTTCCATTTTATTCATGTCTGGTGAATATGGGGGTGAATCCAAAAGTTGAACACCTTGTTGGTTAATCCATTGTTTTACTGCTCTGGCGGTATGAATCGGAGCATTGTCGTGTTTGGTACGTCCAAGTTATGGATCCAAAGAAATCATTAAATTTTGAAAATGCTTCCTCCAGAATGTTTTTGTAAGTCGTTGCATTAATTTTGTTGGATTCAAAAACCAATTCTATGGTACCATAATAAGAAATGGCACCTCATACCATTATTCCGCCATTTCGGCTGTGTCTGCGGCTCAAAAATAATTCCTCCTTATTTAGATCATGGAAGTAATAGTTATACCCGTCGGGAACATCAATAATTAATTTTTTTCATCGGAAAATACAACTTTAAATTCAAATCATAGCCTTCCTGATTAATATTAAAAAAATTCCTTATTCAAGTGACACACGAAATAGTACATCTCTTTAAATAAATGCATAATTTTAGTATAACAAAATATGTGTATTTTTTATTTCTTCAGGAAACTAAAGCCAATACTTTGAAATTTGGTTGTGCAAAAAATTATTTTTTCCTGAACTTTAGTTTAGGAGATATACTTAATTAAATTTAAAAAAATGTGATTCCTTATTCAAGTGGCAGGCAGTGTAAATTCTATTAAAGATAAAAGCTACTAATATAATTGCAGCCAATACAACTTATTATAGCACAGAAAAAATTATAACTCAAATATTTTCAAATAAACAGATTTTTGAGATAAATTATTTGCTTTAATTTTACGAAAAAAGTTTAACTGATTTTATTTTTTTCTTTTAACAATGTTGAGGACCTCTTGTAAATTTAAAAACGCTTATTTTTGATTAGAATTATAACGAAATGTATCACAGTTTGTGTACACTTTAAAATTTTAAAGTTTTTTTTTGAATGTTTCAAATATGAGAAAACACCTGTTCGGAAAATAATTTTATTTACTAAAAATATAATTTTTTTTTTACAAAAAAATATTATTATTATGATTTCAAAAAGAATTTTTATTAATTCAAATATTTTTTTTTTTTTTTTAAATGTCTTCACATTTCATGAGATTAACGCTGATGTAACATGTGAGGTAACGCCGGCAGAGAAGAGTAACCATTTTGTTTATATTATGTTAAATCTTAAATAAGGGGTGCACCTATTCTAATAAATCCTATAAGATATCATTATTTTCAATCAGTCACAGAGTAAACATGTCCTTTTTATTTAAGCAATTCGTGCTTTTTTAGCACAAATTTTTTTAAATGTTTTTTAACATGTAAAACAAACAATAAAAGGAAACAATTTTACAAAAAACATTGTTTTTCAGTAATTTCTAAAATATAAATGCACACACACAAACAAACTTACGTATATGTGTATTTTTTTTTTTTTTTTTTTTACAGTTCATCTTATAAGATGGTTGTGTAGAGAAATCTCATCACAACAGTCTCATAGTACATCTTATAATACTAATATTTGAATCTACACGTGAAATAATTCTCTCAGAGAGCAAATTTGACACTCTCTGACACAAAAATCTTACATATTATGTTACGTCTAGACGGTCTGTAAGAAAACAAAAGAAAATATACACAGAAAAAAGTTTGTACATAAATATAAAAATTTACTTTCATCGATTTCAGTTCATAATGTTTAAGCATTAAAACTTTTTTTTTATTTTTTCAAATGAAAAAATTTTTTAAATTTTCATTTATATTTTCAATTTGTAAAAAATGCTTGAAATTTCCTTCGGAAAATTTTAAATTTTTAATGATTTTTAGCCACATTTTGGAACAGAACGGAAGCGTTTTTTATCAAATAATGGTGTGCTGCAGAATGTGTGCAAAGTTATACAAATTTCTAAACGTTATTCTTACTGATTTTCCTTGGAATTTTGCCATTTTGAGGCATTTATTGTTATTATTTTCATATATAACTATTTTCTTTTACCATTTGCAAACGAATTTAATAAAACTAAATCAAAGATTTAACAAAAATTTTGCAAAATTTTTAAAATTTTCATTATCAACAATTTGATAATATCTATGAACAAAATTATACTTTTTATCAAAATAGTTTGGGAAAAAAAGTCATGTTCGATTCATAATATTTATGAAAAAAATTTTAATATGTATGTATTTTTTTTTCTCTGTGTATGTATATGAAAATATAAAGCCAAAAGAAAAACCGAAATTATTTGACGTTTGCCAAATTGTATGCTTAAAATTTTGAAAAAAAAAAATTAAAGATGAACAAAAATATAATAAATTATATAAATTTTAGACGACCGGTGTAGAAATCAGATTCATATTAATGTTATTGTATGTATATGTATTAATCTTCAACAATACAAATGTTGGCATTAACTTCCTTTTTTATGTTTATAATAGAGTTACAAAAGTTGCATATTGCAATAAATATACAATATGCCAAATGCTCAATCTAAGTTAAGAAATTTTCAATATTTACTCCCGCAATTTGAATTTGTCTGAACAGAGATAATATTTAACGGTAAGTACTTTTATGATTTATATTTAATAAATGACGAATTTAAGTTAATTCAATTATACCTATATATTTTCTATGGAATAATGTCTAATTTTGTTCTGAAAAAAATTTCATATTTACCTTTTATTTATTAATTTTATTTTTTATTTTTTTTTTACAGGAGTGAGAGAAATGTAGTAGAAGATGAAGATGCCGAGATAGAAGATAATACAGCAGAAATGTTTAAGAAAGCTAAGAAATAATGTTTTAGGTTATACAAAATGTGGTAAAATAAGATCAAATAACAAATAAATAAAATTTTAGCTAAATTTAAAACATATAAAAAGGAATTATTAATAAAAAATTTAATATTAAAATAATGTTTTAAGTTATACAAAATGTGATATAATAAAATCAAATAACAAATAAATAAAAATTTAGCTAAATTTCATACATATAATTATATTATTATTAAAAAATTTCAACATTATTTTTATTGATCCAGAAAACACAATTGTTTGAATTTTTGTGAAAAGAAATCTTTTTTGTTTTTATAAATGAAATTATAGAAATTAGTTTTAAATTTCAAATAAATTTATTTGATAATATTGTGAATTTTTTAATTTTTTAATAAAAAAAATTAAATTTTTTTCAATAACAAAGTTACGAATTCCGTTGTTTGGTTTTACAATTTTTATGATAGGTTCAATAAAAAATATATTTGGTTTTATAAATTTTATAATAGAATACGAATTTTAATTTTTTTTCTGTAAGATTGCTTTTTATTATTAATATTAGTTATTTGATTTTAAATTAGAACTAAAATTAATCTCAAATATTTCAATAAATCATATTCCTTTTAAATTTATTCAACGTGTTAAATCACATTTGTTATTAAAATTCTGTTTTAATATAGTTTCCATCTTACTTACTATAACTATACATATATATGTTTTAAATATACATAATTCTTTGTGTAGTATATTTATTAGAGTAGTGTAATATTGAAACATAAAAATTTTATTAAAGAAATTAAATCTGAACATCTAAGCATATTTAGCATTTTAAATATTCATAAAATTACACATCATTTCCGGTGAATTAGCAATTGCTGATAGAGCAGCAGTAATTTTTTATTTTAATACTTACCAGTGTTGCCTGGAGGTGAGAAAAAGGAGGCTAAATTGGACCTTAAAAAAGGTTAAATGTTTCATTTAAAACCTTTTTTATTTAAAAAATTTTTTTATGTAGAAACTTGTTTTATTTTTTTATTTTTAAATAAAACACAGAACAGCTACCCACATGTATACATATATGCATATAATAATTTCCATAGTTAATGGAGTTTATTACAAAATAATTATAACAATTATTTAAGTAAGTCAATAAAATAAGTTAAGTTTTGTTTGATTTGTGGAATGAAGCACCGCAAGTGAATTTTTTTTTTAAATAAGTAATCTTAAATGGCTGATTCTGTAAAACTAAAATTAGTAAAAGCAAAAAAGAAATTATTTTTTTTCTTTGTTGAAATTTTAACCTTTTTGGGGTAATTTTGTGTATCAAGAAAGCTAGAAAAATAGCTAGAAGTTAAAACGAAAATTTTGAGGTTAAAAGAAAAATAAAAAGGCTAGATTTTGTTTTAAAAAGGCTAAACTGGCAACACTGGTGCTTATATCCGAACATTATACAGCACAAACTCTATACGAATGTCCGTCACTTAGTTTAATAAAAATAATAATTTATTACTCCTCCTTCTCGGTATTTACGACAGACAACCATAATTTCAACAGAGTAAAATAATATTTCTGTTAAGAAATATATTGAGACCTAGTCAAACATCAAGAAAAAAAAATAAAACTTTTCCTTACAAAAACTGCTGCCACTCTAATAATCAATTCACATTCACTTTATACAGCAAAAACTACTTAAGTATGAATTTTCTCTTTATGTCATTAATTACACAGATGTGTGTACTTACATCTATTTATTCACTTCAAACTACATATTCCCAATGTGCATGCAAAATGTTCATGTAAATAATACTTCTATGTAGTTTAATGAAAGATACTTTTTTGAATGTCTGCACATATTTAAATTTAAATACATTACTAAGTACACAAAACATACTAATTATGCAATATATAACTGTAAGTTAATGAACATGTAAAATTGTATTAATTGAAACCTTGTATAAATATTTTTTAATTTAGGAAATCTAATTAATGCAAACTGCAAAAGTGTTGTAAGTAATGAAATTCGTGTGTGGTAGATTAGGGTATTACAATATATATTATATGTCCAGATATTGTTTCTGCAATGAACAAAAAATGATTATTTCAACTTTATTTTAATAATTTTAATCTACATACCTGTCAAGAAATTGTTATTACGTATGAGTGTGTGTGTGTTCTGTTTTTTTTTTTTTTTTTTGGTGTTTGAAACAATTCTTGGAATTTCGGAATGTATTTATGGTTTTGCATGCTTCAGCAAGAATTTTTGTTCTAATCTATAATATATATCAACAATGATTCCCAAAATAAATATTAAGTATGTCAAGTGAAAGAACTGCAAAGGACAGAACTTTTTGGGGATTATTATAACCCCATAATTGAAAACAATTGTAAAAGATGTTGCATAAATGTAAACTTTATTAAGGCAAATACTTAATACTGTATTAAGTCGCTCTGAAAATTACGAAATTTTGAGCTTAATTCTATTAGTTGCCGTAAAAAATCGGCAGAGTTGAACTTAGAGAAATAAAGGAAACTTTACAAATATCTTCTTAAAGGACTGCAGGAAGAGTATGTCATTTTTACCTTTCAAAGCTAGGAGGAACAAAACCAGCGTTACCGTTGAGAATTTTTAAAACGTGTCCAAAAAAGGGGATTTCAAAAAATAAAGTCGCCAAAAATTTGATTTTTCGAAAAAAGGGGCCAATTGCTTCAATACCTAAAAAAACTCGTTAAATTTTGTTTATTTGATAAAAAAAAAACAAAAAAAAATCTATTTTAGGAAAACTACTAAACTTAATTTTATGAGCAACAAAACAATTTATTTATAACAATTTTTATTATTGCAAAAATAAAGATTTTTTCATAAAAGTTGTTAACATTTTATGAATATGAAATATTAACTAAACTTCTGTAGTTTTGTACGAGGCCTTCACTTGGACTCCAGTCTTTCAAATTCCCTCCTAACAAATTTAGGACTGAAACCATGGGTTCACAAATGTTGACCTTAAGTCTGTTAGACAATTCATGTCCCATTAGTTATAATTTTAGAAATGAGAGGCATTTCTATGAACCGAAGTAAAAATATAAATTAGGATATAAGTATACATCAAATCTATATTTTAATTTTCCCATTCTGGTCCAAAAAGATTCGGCATTTGATGTTTTAAATAGTTCATAAACTCTATCATTAATTTTAGTTTTTAATAGTTTCAGTTCATTTATATATTTTTCGGTATAGTGTGAAACAATCTCAAAATAATTAATTTCTTCATTGGAATTAATTTATAATAGGTCGAGATATTTTAAACAATTTTGTTTCTCCTAATTTATCACATAGTCTTAAAAAGTCGTTACTTAGTCACATTTTAGAAAAGGGACGAAAAAGTAGCCAGGTGGCTGAAAAAGGGCAATTGGAGACTAAATTTGTCAAACAGTAACACTGAAAGAGACACACTTCTTGAGGGAAAATGTTGAAAAATTATTGTCATTCGTTATGATCCGTCCTAACAAGCCAAACAAAATTTTGGGGCGAATTTATATTTTGTGGTTATGCTAAAATTATGTTATAGTATAATTAAATCCGGACAGAAAATGGCGCAAATCTGCAAAAGCCTTTAGAATTAAAAACAGAAATATTGATACATTCATAGTTAAAAGATATTCTTAAATGTGTACACATACAAATGTATTTTGTATTTGTATTTTGTTCAAAGTAGTTGGAAGTTCGGTATTTTTATAAAATAGCATAGATATGCAACCATAATTGAAGGCTTTAAAAGCTTATTTAATAAAAAGTGGTGATAAATCTAATCATATGAAAGACAATAAATCAAAATTCGAGTTATATTGAAACAATGACTCCAAACACATAGGGAAAAAAGGTGATATTCCGGATATTGTTTAATTGCAAAAAGTATTGAATATCCAAGCAAAGAGTCCAGACTTAAATCTCACATTAAATTTGTGCCCATATATGAAGGCGAAAGTGGCCAAAAGTTATTAAAAGACCTTAGTAAACTAAAACATGCAATATTTTTTGGAATATCTAAAATTCCAATTGACTATGACATTAATTTATTAGATGAAAAAGGTTCTACAAGCACAGGCGCGGTTCTACGGGACGACGGAAATTCCCATCCCCAAAATGAATTTTTTAACTAAAAATTAAACACAAGGAAAAATTTACAGTAGGAAAAGGAAGAAATAAAAATTATTTTGAAAAAAATTAGTTTGTCATGAATAGGACAAGAAATGATAAATTTATCTTCAACATAGTCTATCCAAAAATTTGCATTTTCTTTCGAAAATTTGTAAAAAAATCAATAGGCACTTGTATAATAAAAAATGTAGGAAATGCACATTTTTAAGTATTTTTATTTCACTTTTTTTAACATATTTTTGAATTTTTCTGAAAGGTTAAGTTTTCGTAATAGTAAATAATTTTGTAGTTTCATTTATTTTTTTTAAGTTTTCAAAAATCGAAATTTCCAAATTTCGTTACATTTAAATTTAAATTTTATGGACCATTTGGTTAAAAATTCATATTTCGATAAAATATAATTTGTGTAAATACTATTTTTATTAGTTAATGAAAAACATTTTTTATTTTATAAATCAAAATCTATCAAAAATTTTTTACAAAAAGCGCTTTAGTAACAAAAAGTTTTCCTCAAATTGTTTCTTACAAAATATAATATTTATCCTAGATATTACTAAATTATACATAATGAAAATTTTGCGTACTTTGAGACAATTTTATTTCAAAAAATAAATAACAATATTTACACTTAAATTATCAACGATAAACGATGGTATTTTTTTCAAATAAAATCATAAGTAAAAGGTTAATTCAAAATATACATAATTTTGTAACTAAAAATCGTTTTGAATTATGCTAAAAAAAACGCAGTTTTTTGGTAAGTACCTATATTCTGTTATTATTTTATTAATTTTTTTCTTTTTAAGAATTTTAAAAAGTAGAAAATAAATCCTGTTATCCATATAAATTTATATATATATTTTTTAATATTGAAAGAAAAATTTTAAACAACATTTAAAAAATTAAAATTTTCAAGTTCTAATGCAATTTATTATAAACTTTTCTACAAAAGGCTATGCAACGATGTAACAATTTTTAAAAACTTATTTTCTAAGCATAAAAAGATTGATTTTCTTTTAAATTGTACGAAAATTTTAGAACTTATTCTAAATTACCGAAATTTTTTTGGTAATTGTGATGACTATACCTACAATATCTGCATCATGTTTTTCAAGATACTTTTTTAGTGCTTTTTTATAAATTTATTGCTCCATAATTTACCTTAGCTTGCATATAAGCCCACTTTCGGGAATCACCCTAAAGTGCATAAATTCATATAAATGTTAGCATTCACGTCGATTTTGACTGACTATATCTTTCTTACTTGTTTTTGGTATATTTTTGTAGTTTCTCAAAAAATTTCGACTTTGCACTAGAACAGTATTTTTGATAACGGTACGTTACGTTTGAACAATATATGTAAACAATAATAATATATTATTTTTAATTATAAGTATATTATTAAAATTTTAAATAAAAGCGCAAGCGCGATTACAGCAGCTTTCTTTGAATTTAACATGTTACATGCAATTTTGAACCCATAATAACTCAAAAGCTAGTTGAGATTTTGAAATAATATTTTACATGATATAATTAATGTGTTTTTTATTAATAACTGTAAAAATATATTAAAATTCTGATATTTTCTACATATTAAATGACCTTTTTTGACCAAGCTCGTGAAAGTGTGAGGCGTAGTAAGTAAGAAAATAGTATTTCTAATATCCACAAAAATTTTTTGTCTATGTTTAAATCGCAGTTGAGCCAATTTCTTATACTCTACAACACCATAGATGGTTGGGGTATTATGTGATTGTGCTGATGTTTATAACGCATAGAAAAGTAATCCAAAAGTAAACCAATCGACTCAGAATCACTTTCTAAATCGATCTAACGATGTCCGTCAGTACGTCAGCCTGGCTCTCCATGCAAATCTTGTGCAAAAAGTACGGGTCGCAATTTTAATGAGAATTCAATAAAATTTGGCATGTGGGACTTTTATGATACAAAGACGAAGCCTATTGAAATTGGTTGTGATTGGTCCATTATTTCACCTAGCCCCCATATAAATATACCCCCGGAATAGAGTTTAAACACTCAAAAATGGCAATCTTTGTGGTAAATTTCATGAATTGACCATAACTATCATATAAAAACTTCTTACAAAAATCACTTTAACGTCCATAAATCCCACACAAATGTTAGCATTAAGTTAATATTCGACACAAATAAGTTTTGTGTAAGTAGAAACAAGATTGCCAAATTTTATGATAATCGGTTCAGAGCAAAAATGTAGTTGTTGTGGCTATTACCTGAGAGCAACATGTTATGATTAGAACATATGATCACAGTGTATGGTTCTATTTTGTCATATTGTGTCCTATGTAATGATTTGTTTTTCATAATACGATTATAGTTTCTACATCATTATCGCATTCTATCAGATTTTGATTTAATGTTATAACATTATTATCCTATCTTATTATATTATTATACCACATTGTCATATTTTATAATATTATCATGCCATACTTCATATTATTCCATTTTATCATATATGGAATAATATGTGATCATATAGTATTATTATTTTATTTTGTCATATTATTATTCCGTCTTATCATACACTGCATGCCACTGAAACAAGGAATCACATTTTTTTAACTTTAATTAAGTAATTTTTTGCACAACCAACCTTCAAAGTGTTGGCTTTAGTTTCCTGAAGAAATAAAAAATATACATATTTTGTTATACTAAAATTATGCATTTATTTAAAGACATGTATTTCTGTGGTACTATTTCGTGTGTCACTTTAATAAGGAATTCGTTTAATACTAATCAGGAAGGCTATGATTTGAATTTCTTTCAATATAAACGGTTAGAGAATTTTTAATTGGACAGTTTTTAAATAGTTTTTATTCACAATGGGACGTGGTAAGGCTCTTAATAACTCTGAAAAAGAAAAAATTCTTATTTTGAAATCTCAGGGTCAGAATCCGGTCCAAATAGCCAAAAACATTAATAGAGGAAAGACAGTTGTGTACAATTATTTAAATAACGTGGAAAGATATGGAAAAAACATAAAAGGGCGGAAGAAAACAACTCCAAAAGAAAGACGAAAAATTCTTAGAATTGCATCAAATTCTGCCATGTCGGTATCAAAAAGGGGAGTCAGTGCCACGCTAAGAACAATGCACCGTATTTTGAAGTCGTGCCCATACATAGTCCGACGAAAACTGCAAAAAAAACACCACTTAATGAAAAACGCAAATCACAACGTCTACAGTTTGATAAAAATACAATGACATGGTCTGACAAATGTTTTAAAGTTGTATTTTCCGATGGAAAAAAGTTTAATATTGATGGTCCCGACGAGTATAACTATTATTTCCATGACCTTTGCAAGAAAAGTTTATGAAGGAGGAAAACAATTTGAGACGATAGAATCCTTAAAGGATGCAATAACGGAAGCATGTAGTTCAATTTCGCTAAATTACTTAGAGTCGATGCCAAATCGCATTTTTGAGGTTATTTCTTAAAATGGTGGCAGTACTCATTACTAATTGAATGCTAGAAGATAATAATTTATGACCTAAAATTTAAAAATAATTACAGTTTTCTTAGTTCTAAAATATTCCTTATTCAAATGACATACGAAAAAGTACAACAGAAATACATATCTTTAAATAAATGCATAATTTTAGTATAAAAAAATATGTATATCTTTTTTTCTTCAAGAAACTAAAGCCAACAGTTTGAAATTTCGTTGCGCAAAAAAATATTTTTTTCTGAACTTTAGTTTAGGAGATATACTTAATTAAATTTTAAAAAAATGTGATTCCTTATCCAAGGGGCAGGCAGTGTATATAAAAATAAAACTTACTAATAAAAAAAACTATTAGTTTTATAGATTAGCAAAAAAAAAAAAAAATATTTACATATTATTTGTTTATTAATTATATTCATTTTTACCACCATATGTGGTTCAAATGCAAGATACGTTTTTTAACTAAACCCTTTAATGGTAGTTAATCAACATTTTTATTGCTTGAATCAAATCGAGTATATTTGATTTTGATTTTATTTGTTTTTCCAAAAATTAATTTCACAATGTATATTAAACTAAGTCCCTTATTCTAGTATCTTAACTTAGTTAGTACATATCTAAGACTTCTTAACATTACGTATCTAAAAATTACAGCTTTGTTTGTTATTCAAAAATAATATCTGTGTTTAATACTCAGTTTAAATTTTCCAAAAAAAGGAATAAAAAGGGAACACATTCGATTGTGTTTATAACTTACATACTAACTTACAAACTAACAAACTAGTCAATACCTAAAACTAAATAACAAAAGACAACAAAAATAATTATAAAGAACTTAAAGAAAATAATCCATTATCACAATAGTCTCTCCATTTGGTGAGAGTATATCCCAAACCAAATTGGAAAAGCATAGAATATGAGAGGTCTTATGATGTGCCAATATATAAGGAGTCTGACCTTAATGCTAAGTCCCACTTTTCGTATTCGGTGGTATATATAGTAAACCTTCTTTACTTTATCTAAGATATAGTCAATATACCTATAATACTAAAAATTCTCGTGGAAAAGAATTCCTAAGTGCTTTATTCTGCCCGACATTTTAACATGTTTTCCTCCAATATATAAACTGGGAATGAAACGACCTCTTCTACCCTTAATCATAATCCCACCCGTTTTGTTCATATTCAGTCTAAGACTCAATTTTGCAAAATACTTATTCAGAACGTCCAGGTAAGTGTTTAGTCCTCGATTCATGGCCCTCGCATTTGGACCCCTCGCAGCAACAAGCATGTCATCCGCATATACGAGTAACAAGTCCCCATTCGGTGATTGTGGTATATCCGATACGAATGTATTATATAATACAGGACTCAATAAGGGGCCCTGTGGTACACCCGCATTTACAGTCCGGATATCAGAGAAATTGTTTTCCACTTTTACTCTAAACATGCGACTATCCAGAAAACTAGCTACCATCCTACACGTATATCTGTTGAAACCTAAATGCGATATTTTGTAGATAATTCCGTCCTGCTAAGCAGTGGCCTTTGAGAAATTAAGGCTAACAGTAATAGTAGCATACCTATTATTCAGTCGTCTAGCCACGTAATCAGAGAAAGTCATACGGGTGTGAGTTATCGAGCCAAACTGGCAATCCCTTAGAATACCTTCCTCCATAATATTCCTCCTTATATCTGCCAGTATGAACCATTCAAAAAGTTTCGCTAATGAAGACAGCAGAGAAATCGGTCCACAGTTTCCGGGATTTTGCGGATCCAGGCCAGATTTGAGAACAGGAACTACCGACGCTTCCTTCTATCTTGCAGGAAAATAGCCGATATTAAGGCAATTATTAATTTGAATGGCCAAATGTCGCCGAGCAGCACTATCAGCCTTCTTTAGGACAAAATCTGGAATTTCGTCCGCCCCACTGAACTTTTTGTTTGCTCTCATCTTAAGAGCGAAGCAAACATCATCCTGGCTTACAAATCGGTATCCTTCAGAATGAAAGCCAGTATCAATCATTGTGCCATCGGCAATAATTTCCTGTCCGAAGGTTACAATTTACTTATCATCAACTATTGCAGAGACTTCACGAGATACAATACCCCGAAAGAACTACTGCGAAAGTCACTACCTCCTCTGCGAACGGCACAAAAGCGATCAGCCAATAGTTCAGCCTGGTCAAAATCCAAAGAAAGATGTGTTTCCGCAGATTCAATCAAGTTGCCAATCGGAAATCTTTTCCGAATCCCGGCACCCCTTTCACCTGCCGAAACTTTCTATTATTGAGTCGTATCTTCCGCAAATAATCAGTCTAGTAACTGTACTCAAACACAGCTATGGCCCCCTGAATTACTCTATCCAAATTTCTGATGTCAGCCTTCAAGATGCCAGCCTTCCAGGATCGAGAGTTCTATACAATGTTCTCCTAAGTCTTTTCTTATCAGAGATGAAATGCATTACATTCGATTGAAGTTTTAGTAGTCCTTTGTTACCAGAGGATATCCTTGGTATGGAATCATTCATTGCATTTCTGAACACTCTTTCCGTAGCATTCGTCAATCTCCTGAGGAGAAACATTTCGATCCGTTGGAAGTTCGCCATCAGGAAGATTTTGGGCAAGAATCCTATTGAATCGTTTCCTATTCATTCGACTAAGGTCAAAGAAGTTACACCGAATTTCAGAGCGAAGCTTTCAACATATAACAATAATTTTCACTGCTCTGTTATCTGATTCGTAGGGTAGCTTTTCATGCCCGTTAACAGATGATGTAGCTAGAGAGAGATCAGAAGATGTCATAAATATATCCAAGTACGATGACGACTGTTCAGTTATACGTGTAGCACCATTAGTTCGTTGTATGTCCATATCCGAACAGGATAATAAGAATTCACGTAAACTATTTCCGCTATTATTAATAGTATATTTATTAATAATACTATTATTAACAGTATTTCCCCAGTAGGTATGTCTAGCATAAAAATCTCCACCAATTAGAAGACTTCCACGAGCGAAAAATGGGATCGAGATCATCAGAGGTCAATGTCACACTTGGTCGCAGGTAACCAGAAATAATCATCAAAATACTACCATCAGCTTTATCAATTCTAGCGGAAGTATTGTCAATGTTACCGAGGTGGACCATAATCCTTGAATATATGTCCTGCAACCTTCCAAGTCTAATGTATATCTGGGGGATAGTTTATGTTCCGCTATCAAAAAAACATCCGGTCGATGTTCCCTTAAAAATAGATCCAAATAGTATCTTCTGTTTCTCGACACAACAAAGTTAACATCAATAAAAATGCATTTGATTAGATTAGCCATCATGCTGCAAAGATATTAACATACCCACCAATGCACGAAATTTTTCCTAGTCGTTACTGAGTGATTTATACTCCCGGGCAAAGCTCTTCAACCTTCCCAAACACCCAAGAAGACCATAACAAAAAATTCTCCTGCAGTCCCCATCATTAACGTCAGACTCGTAACCTGCGGTCGCCAAAGTCATGCAACCATTAAAACCGGGCCCAAACATCGACCAAACCTTGTCCATTTATATTTATTCATATATAAACTAAATGAGAATTATAATGAAGGTGGAAAACAAACATTAAAAGCAAAATATATTTAGGAATAAACAAATAATTAATTTTTCCATTAATGGAAAATCCCATTAAAATGGAAATAATAATGTTAGTATGGTTTAAAAAGAGAATATGGTTTAAGAACAAGAAAAACACTGGATATTTTTCATATTAATAAAATTTTGTTTCTGGTAAAAATACTTGAAAACATATAATATTAAAATTTTTATTGAGTGTAAATGACAAAAATTAAATAAAAGTATTGTCATCATGAACACAGAGTTATTAAAATTCAAAAAATTGAACAATGAGAACACAATATTGTTGTAGTGATAATGCTGTAACTATTTTTTTTCTCTGCGTGCAGGAATCGCCCTAAAGTGCATAAAATAATCTAGATATTAGTATCAATGCATTATTCTATATTTGTATATTTTATTTTACATTTAATAAGATTAGCCGTAATTTTAATATAAGTCCCCTTTCTAAATTTTTATGCTCGTACACAATGGTGTAGTGTATCTCATAGACCGCCTTGACCAACTATATCTTTCTTTTTCGGTTTTTATTTGTTTTGTTCATTATTTGACTACTTGCAAGTAGCTAGCTATTCAATTAGTTCTTGGTATGAGATGTATAAATAAGACCCATGAATTCGTAGACATCTTCAAACAAAGTAATCAGTTAGTAGCATTGTAAGCTACTGACTTATAACCTTTTCTTCATTGTTTTTGTTTTATCAGTAACCTGAAAAAAACAGCAATTAGAACAAGTTTTTATCGAGAAATATTCCGATAGATTAGTCATAAAAACATAAAAGAAAATTCTGATCCACAAAGTCCTTAGCTTTTACAGGATCTTCAAAAAGTCGAAAAAACATGGTTATCTGGCGACATCACCAAACTTGTGTAGGGTATAATAATTTAAAGGCTCCTATGTATAAAACTTTTTAATGACTAATAAATTCTTTGATAAAATATGTGCTTAATTGTAAAAGAAAACACAAATTCATTTACATTCATTTCTTACATCGATTAAATGTGAGTTAAATTAATAAAATATATTTCATCCACATTTTTATGTCTGGAAGCTTTTTAGAAAATTACGGTAAAGGTTATTTGAGTTCATCTACATAAAATATAACATAAATATTTTATAAAGTTTGGTGCTACAAAAAGGTATGTAATTTACCTTTTAAATTACCTGTCCCATATTACATGTATAAATTAATGAAAAACATTTTTTTTTTTTTTTTTTTTTTTTTGAAATGGCAATTATTCTCTTTTTGTATTTTAACCTTAAGATTTAATACTAAAGAAATTTTTTTGTTGGTATTTTCTCAAAAATGTTATTTTGTGTTGTTTAAACTAAAATTAATGTCTCACTAACTTAGCATCTTTGTCATTGACAGATACAAGATAGTGTAGTATTTTTAACTATAGCAGTACAGTCACATCAACATAATTAGAAAATCGATTGTGGAACACTTTCAACTACTGGGGAAGAAGAAAACAAATTAGTAATAAATTGTCGAAAATATTTTTGTTTTACAGATGCCTAAGGTCAGTACCCAGTAATTTGTTACTAAAGAAATTAATTTTTTGAAATTGTTTATAGAGTCATTCCATTTGAAACCAACCAGCTGGTCTCCTCACCTCTTCCGAATTTGATGATATTTGATACATTCATTTTACTAGTCAAACTAAGACAGATACAAAATTTCAGATAATATTATCAAGTGGTTTGCGAAATGTTTCGATTTGAAAGTGTAAAAAGCTAAAAAAAATTACAAAGATGTATACACAAAATTACAAATATCCTTTAAAATTTACAAAACAATTATAAACAGACATTCATTCCCAGTTGGCCATGTCTTCAAGACAACATCGAAGACGCGTACAAGACCAGACATGTTGACTGCAGCCCATATAATTCGTCGACGACTTTTCTAAAGAAATTTCAGCTAAATCGTTACCGGTATTATAAGCAAGAATATCCTGCAAATTTTCATCAGCGATTATATGGAGGACAATGTCGTCAAAGAATATGTCGTCGGTATTTTTAAATTGCTGTCTTAGATTTCTGCTGACTTGGAAATTATGAAAATTTTATTTTTATGGGATAGAGTCATTGAGATGTCATATTATATGATATACAACAAGACCCTTTTCGAGATTTATAGTTCGTAGGAAAATATCTCAAAACGCGGTCTTTTAAAAAAATTTAAAAATGTTTCTATACCCTTGATAAAAGGCATTCTGGGACTTGCAATTATTATAAAAAATATTATAATAAATACAAAATATTTATTCAATTTGTATTGTCTCGTTTGTAATGAACCAAAAAATCGCCAGTTGCTTCCACAAATCGTCCAAATTTAATAAAATTTGGCAAGAATATTAACATTAACACTAGTAGCGCAAATATCAAGTTTTAGTGTGGTCTCCGCGATAATTCACGATTTACAATACTTCTAAAATAGCATAAATTGTCTTTATAAAACTACGAATATCTACCAAAATATATATGTTTTGACATTCATTAAGGCCTACAGTTAAAGGTAATGAAATTATCTTTAAAACAACACCAAAAACATGTTTTTACATTGAATTTGAATAGCGAATTAAATTCTGCGGTCGCGTGTCTCAAAAAATGGTATTTTAAATTCATGAAAAATATAAATTTAGCCGCTTAAACCTCTCTGAATATTTTCTGTACCTATCGTTCTATGACTTTCAATGTCTTCTGAATTATATAAAAAACAAAATGCAGTATAAAACCAAAAAACAATTATCTCTAAAGAAATTTTAAGCATGAATTTGTTCACTTTATTCGGTGTGACTTTCTTCAATAACTCAGAAACAATGGAGAGAACCAGCACGATACTTTTAAATAACTATAATGAGTGTACCAAATTTCATCAAATTTGGAAGAGATAAGGAAACCAGCTGGTTGGTTTTAAATGGAATGACCCCAAAATTATCTAAGTTCATCTACATAAAATATAACATAAATATGTTTTAAAAGTTGGTGCTACAAAAAGGTATGTAATTTACCTTTTAAAATGACTGTCCCATATTACATGTATAAATTAATTAAAAACTTTTTTTGAAATCGTGATTTTTCTCTTTCTTTACATTAACCTTAAAATTTGATTGCCTTCTTTTCTAAAAAATATCATTAAATGTTTTCAAAACTAAAATTAACGCCTCACAAACTTACCATCTTTGTCATTGATGGATACAAGATAGTGTAATATCTTTAACTATAGCAGAAAATCGATTGTGGACACTCCCAACTATTGGGGAAGAAGAAAACAAATTAGTATCAAATTGTCAAAAAATATTTTGTTTTACATACACTTAAGGCCAGTGTACAGTGAGTTGTTACTAAAGAAATTAATTTATTGAAATTGTCTGCAGACTATTTTCATAAGAAAATAGCTCATTTAAATTGCTTATAAAATATTTCATGAGAACAACAGAATAAACCATTTTTACAAGAAATTGTAAAGATTTCATTTTTTAGTCGACAGAAAATAATACATTTAGGTAATTAATAATATAGTTGTTTAGGTTTCAATGAAACATAAACAACTATGATAAAGTGTGTAACGGCACAGAAAATACGTACTCTATACCGCTGGTGGAGCGTATGAGTAATATTTTTCTGTTCTAACAAGTATACTGATTGTTGCAAAAAGGAGCGGAACAAAGAACTTAAATTGAATTTTTTAAATATACAAAAATACTAAAAAACATTAATTGAACTAACTGAATTATAAATTTAAAAATATGCCTATTAATATAATTAAATATTATTATAATACTTTTTCTTAAGTCTATATATCTGGCCAAGTCACTGTGCAGCGTTTTGCAATTTGCTTTCTAAATATTTATATAAATTGATAATTAATACTACCCAACAATATATGAAGAAAATGAACACAGTTTGGTTCAAAGGAACTTATAACTTTATATAGTTAAAATACACATACATTAAATTTTATATCTTTAGTATACATGCAAGATATATAAATAAGTATATTATAGTTCTATGTGGTATTAGTTATTATTTCCATGTGTTAGTTATAGATACAAGAAACTTCTTTGCATACATATACAAAACAATTATAAACAGACATTCATTCCCAGTTAGCCTTGTCTTCAAGACAACATCGAAGATGCACACAAGACCAGACATGTTGACGGGAGCCCATATAATTGTCCACTAAATCGTTACCGACATTAAATCGTTACCGACATTATAAGCAAGAATGTCATGCAAATTTTCATCAGCAATTATATGGAGGACAATGGACTTTAATCTGACGTCAAAAAATATGTCGTCGATATTTTTAAATTGCAGTCTTAGATTTCTGCTGTCTTAGAAATTATTGAAATTTTGTTTTTATGGGATAGAGCCATGAATGTCATTATGCAAAGAATATAATGTTGTTTAAATTTACGCGCTATTTCGCATGGTGGGAAGGTTATGATAAGTCCAAATATCAATGTGTCTGTTGCATAGACCCGGCTGAATATAAGCGGTGGACTAGGTTATATTTATTTTGCAGAATGTTCATAGTGGGATCTTTCGCCATCCTTCTGTAACTCTATATCATCTATCCTCATTTCATTTAATTCGAGCTAAAAGAAATTGACCATCATTAATCCATTAGTTCAGTACGCACAAATGATTCAACCTACCAAAAATCTGCGCCAAAGGGTATCATTTATATGAATAATAGTTCGCGCAATAATAATATTAATTTCTTTTTATTCGTTTTAATTTTAACACGTGCTAAGTAATTAGATTTATGTATGTATATTATATTTTTTTTTTTTTTTTTTTTTTTTTGAAACAAAATTAGTAATTTTTTCAAGCAATAAATAATTATTTGACAATTAAAGAAGGACAAACATATTAAATTTTTACCTATTCTGTTCTCAATAAAGTTCAGATATTAAAAATTCAGGACATTGTCGCTCACATAATTGTCAATTTGACTAGAAGCACGACAATTGTAGCGAAGTTTTCGTTACATAAAGAATTTACAATTTGAATTTTTGCGTTACAATTGAATTTATATAATTTAAGTTATTAAAATGTAATGAATTTAGTTTGTTAAATTGTATTGAAGTAATTCTTTATTTGGAACTTATATTTTTTTGTGAAGAATAAAATCTGTTAATTATACGAGAGCACTTTTAGTTTAACATTTAAAGAGATATTAGTATAAGAGAATGTTACAGCAATTAACTAACTCACACACACATTTCAATAACGTTTTTGTATTATGTATTTTATGGTTCTCACTACTACGCAGCTGTTGATCACTTTGTGGTCGCAGTGTTTATCACTACCAGTTCAGTTGAGCTTTGGCTGTGCTCGTGTGCGGACAGCTAGTATAAGTTTGTAACAACTTTACTAACAGCCACATGCGAGCGCGGTCAGGCGCAGCTCAAGTAGTAGTGTATAGGGTTACTACTGGTATTATAAAGCCATAGTTCCCAGACACATTAGTTGTAGTGCACAGGGATTCTAATGGCCATAGATCCCAGTCATAGTGGTGACTAACAACTATTAAAGTTTTCAATAAAAGCCTACCACTTCTTACTGGTCGAGAAGTTGGTGTTAAAGATTTTAACGGGCAGGACGTTGCGCGGTTGCCAAAGTTAATTGCTGGGCTAGTTTACTCAGAAACATTCTGGAATCACAATTTCAAAAAAAAGAAGTAATAAATAAACTTTGTAAATTAATCCTTTTTTTGTTTTATCCTGGAACCGAATGGGCATATCCTGGCAAAGATTGTTATACAATATTAATGCAATTGTTACTTAATTTTTCTTGAATAATGTTTTAAAAAGAAAAAATATACGATTTCCTACAGACAACGTCGACATCAATATCGTCTGTGTTCATTTGGTCAATTGGGTTCAATTTTGTGTAAGTGTGCATGCGTGTTAAAGTGTTATTAATTACATTATCTGAATCTAATGGAGAAGAAGTATAGTTTTTGTGTGAGTAATCATCCAATCATCTTTCCAAAGTAGTTAATTTATACAAGTCAACATACATTACATTCAAACATACATATACTATATAAAAAGAAGGTTTAATCATATATATATGTATACATATAAATTTCGAGGGCCATGCGATAGTTAGTTAATCACGCATTTTGTTAAAATTGTGTTATCTCTTTAGTTTTGCTACAAAATTAACCTAATTGTATTAACTTTTTAAGGAATTGATAAATCATAATTTACATTCTTTTTGAGAATGTTAGGTCAACCATCGTTCGCATCAAGAAAATTACATAATATTACGACGAAAAAATAATCATTAAAACCATTGCCCTTTCCTATTTTTTTTTTTTTCTTTTATAAAACGAGATAGAAAGATACAGTTGGTCAAGAATGACTATATGATATTCTACACCATTGTGTACGAGCATAGAAATTCGCGAGGTGGACTTATATTATACCTGTGGCCTGTTTTACTAAATGTAAAACAAAATATACAAATACAGAAGAATATCAACGCATTCTAACATCTATGATATTATGCATTTGTGGAGTTATATGGGAGCTATGATATTATAGACCGATTCTCATAAAATTTGGAAATCTTGTTTCTACATACATAAAACTTATTTATGTCGAATTTTAACTTGATACTAACATTCGTATGGGATTTATGCACGTTAGAATTATTTTCGGAACCGATCTTTATAAAATTTGGTACAAAGATTGATACTTGTACATCACGTCTTTCATTAAAATATTTTTTTTTTTTTTGGGTGTTTTAACACTATTCCGGGGGGACATTTGTATGGGGGCTAGGTGAAATAATGTAACAATTACAACCAATTTCAATAGGTTTCGTTTAATTTTTATTTAATTATCTTTAAAATTCCGATCCGTACCTTATGCACAAAGTTTTCATAGACAGCCAACCAATCGTCCAGCCAGCCAGACGGACGGACATCGTTAGATCGATTTAAAAAGTGATTCTGAGTCGAATGGTGTACTTTAAGGTGGTTGTTGGATGACTTTTTCTATGCGTTACAAACATCAGCACAAAAGCACAATACTCTAACCACCTGTAGTGTAGGGTATAATTAAGGTGAAAAAATGGGACTAACATTAATTTGGGTAAGGCTATTTCAATGGTAATCTTTGATATATATTTATAAATACAAAACGATTTTAACTTTAACTTTTTTTCACCCAAATTTATTTACTGTATCTTCATAAAATTAAGTGAACTAACAATAAGTATTCAAATCTTAACTCTAAATCTTAATTTCTATTAAGTCCAACCACTGTTGGAGTTTACCTTAGGCGGAGGTCTGTTATGTTCCTTCTTCTCAAACTTTCGAGCAAGTGGGTTAGGGTGTAATTCAAGCTTCCTCAAATACGATTCTGCGTGTTTTTTTATTTCATATTTGACAAGAGAAACATTAAGATCCTTGTGAACGTTTTCATTTTTGACATACCAGGGAGCTGCAGTTATCATTCGTAGTATTTTATTTTGGAGTCTTTGATTTTTTTCAACATTTGAAGCTGAGGCCGTGACCCATAATTGGATTCCATAGCACCATACTGGCTTTATAATTGAATCATAGATCAAAAGTTTGCAATCTAGACTTAATTTTGAATTTCTAGTTCTAGCCAGTTAATATGAAGTGATTTTAACTTTATTTGGGTTAATTTTGTATCTGTATGTGATTTCCACGTAAGCTGTCGATCTATATGCATACCAAGATATTTAACTTCCGTTTTTTTTTTTTTTTTTTTGGGGGGGGGTATAAAGTGATTATTTACCAGGATTGGGGGGCACGAATCTCTCCGTAACTGAAGGTAATAGGTATAACTTTCTGTTCATTCACTTTTATTCTCCATTGCTTCCACCATTTTTCTAGATAGAGTATATGATATTGTAAGAGTTTAGATGCTTCTTGTTGGTTTTAATGAACGCCTAAAATAGCTGTGTAAAACTGCAAATGTTGATATGTGGATTCGACTATTAATTGGCATATCAGAAGTGTATATTAAATATAAAAAGGGACCCAGAATACTGCCTTGGGTTACAATAGCTTCAATGGACTGTAGTGAGCTTATAAAGTCTCACTTTTGAATAACAAACTTTCGATGAGTTAAATACCTTTCCAGCAGTTATGCGTATTTGTGTGTAAATATTGTTTAATTTCAAATAATAATTCTTCGTGCCATACTTTATCGAAGGTTTGAGAAACGTCAATGAGGAGAGCATAACAATATTTCTTTTCTTCAAATGTCTTAGATATAACATTTATAGTAAGTCTGTGAGTTTGTTCCATTGTGCCATGTTTTTCTCTAAAACCAAATTGATGTATTGGAATATAATCTAAACGATTCACTATTGGTTTCAACTTATTCATTAATAGCTTCTCAAACATCTTTGATATATTAGACAACAGGCTAATAGGCCTATACGATTCTACTTCAGTTTGATCTTTTCCGGGCTTAGGTATCATTGTAACCAATGAGACTTTAACTTTAACATAACGATAAACAATTTTGCTTTAAAATTAAATAGGCCTACTATAAGTTGCAAATTTTTATTATTATTATTATTATTATTTTTTTTTTTTTTTTTTGTTTCTGAAAATTATAAATTCATAATTTCAAAGTATCTTGATTTAGCTTTATTAAATTTAGTTAAAAAAGACGTCCGATCTTGCCAATAACTTTTCCGAGTCGAATAATAAAAGCACATTAGTTTGATATTTGCAAAAAAGATTTCTTTTAATAAAAAAGGTTATTCATTTTACCCGAATTTTTCAGTATTCAATTAATCAAATAACTCGAAAATGCTGTTTTAGAATTAATTGATTAATCGAGTACAGTTCTTAACTTACTCGAGTAATTTGAATATTACCTTAACATTTTGCATTTTTTTATTGTTTATCAAAAATAATTTAGAATTTCTGAGTCTGTTAAAAAAGAAAACTAAAACAATTTTTTTTAATAAAATATAAAAATTGTTGAAAACGTCAAAAATATGTCTACATTAATTTAGATCAATTAATTTAAAAGAAAGGTTTAAAGTGAAATAGACTTTAAAAACTAATATATAATTAAAATTTTAATATATTTTTCTCTTTTGTTTTTCTAAGGACATTGTTTCTCTATATTTACTAAATATTTAAATAGACCTCATAGGACTACGAGTATTATTGTTCGTAAAATGAATAATAAAAAGATGATGGCATTTTTATGAAACAAAAAAACATCAGTTTTACTTTATATAATGAAATACAGTGATTCTTAATATAAAGTATGAATTTACTACTACAAATACCTTCTATATCAAAAGTTTCATCCAAACCACCATCATTATATCCACTATACCAGTCTGAGACTCTATTGGTACATCAACTCCATACTTATAACTATCAGCTGTACTTTCGTTCATAACACAACAATATGCTTTTCCAATTTAAGTTCAACATATTCAATTTGTTTCTTATGGAAAATTATTTTCTTTATTTCCTCCCAAACCAAATTATAAATGAAAAATGAGTTATATTTATATTATAATTTCTTAAAAAGACATTTTTTATTTAGTTTAATTTTTGTGTTTGAAAAACGTTCTTATACTTGAATTACGCGTTATACTTCAGACACATATTCGGTATTTTTCACTAAATAAACCTTTTTTAATACAATTTCAAATCGTGGTATTACTTGGTGACACACTAAAACCTTCAAATTTTAAGCATTCTATACATCATTTGTTTTCAAGGAAAATTTAAAAAAAAACTAAATTAAAAATTTTTTCAAAACTGATCAAGGAAGGAAATTTTTGAAATATTTTTTATTCCAATTAATCGATTAATCGGCATAATTTACTCGAAATTATTTATTTTCATCTAATCGAGCAATTATTTGATTTTAATTTGTAAACTATTAATGACATGAAATAGTAATTCATATATTTTTTAACATTGTGTAGCCTTTAAGAAAAGCATTTCATGATTTACATAAAACCAAGTAGTACTTTATTGTATTGTTATAAATCAATAATGGGAGGCAATTCTTATTTGAACCAAAATAAATTGTTATATTCAGACAAAAGTTGATTTGTGTTTGATTCTTCTGAGGATTAAACTCATTTGTAGTTTTCCATGGTACAGTATTTACATAATTTTTGAAAATTCAATAGTTGCAGTAAATGTGTATGATGGCTGGTTTAAGTTCTTTGATTCTTTTTTTTAAGATATTGGGATAGAGTCCGAATACTACCATTGCAGTTATTGATTTTAACAGGTTTTTTAGGGGATTTAATTTTTCCCGATGTTAGTAATCTTCTAGTTTGTTCATTATCTCTGTTTCTAAATATTTTTAGTCGCTTACTCTTCAAAAATTCTTGAATCTTTTCACTTTTTTTATGAAGGCTTTCAATAGTTTCGAGTCCTTGCCATTTTTTCGGAATAAAATATATCTAAAAACATATTTTTAATTTCTTTCGACTTCTGGATTTAATAAGGCCATTTTGTATTTAAATATTTTTAACATAATCCTAAGAAGTTTATTTTTTGACTTGATGATTTGAGCTGAATTATATATTTTTAAGTTATTTCATTTGCAAATTTAAACAACGGCTATTCCCGTGGTTAATTTAATAATGTTGCAAAAGTAAACACTTTCCTATTTTAAAGGTTTCGTTATTTTTTATATCAGTCAAACAAATATATTAATGTTTACTAATTATATATTTTAAATTAAAATTAAATATTCTGCTTTTTTGACTTTATCTTGGAAATGCCGTTAAGAAAAGTATACCTAAAAAAGTAAATTGTCATAAAAAGGTGTTCACTTTTGCTATAATGTGGTTAAAATTTATATTTAAACAATTTCGAAGATTCCGTCTGGTATTGTAATCCCTAGTAAATGTGTTATGCACATTTCGTGACAAAACTCAGATGAGCGTCGGCTATTGAGCTTTATTAGTACTTCAGAAATACCTATTTTTTTATCTATCCTCATTGTTAGATATGGTTTTATTAATTGTCAACGTTTGGTTGATATGCTTAACGAATTTTACAGGTAAAGATGAAATGGAGAAAGGTTATATCGTGGAGCACTCTACATATCATTTTCCAGTATTGGCGTCATCTATTAGATAATGAATTGAAACGTATTTTGGAATTTGAAGCAACTTTTTGTAAAAGGAATACATATAAATTACGCTATACACAGAAAAAAATAAAAATAAACTTCAGTTACGAAATTGCTTATATTAATTAAATTTTTGTTTGATTTTGCTCCAATCACCAATAATAAAATAATTGATTTTGGCTTAAATTTAAATTAATTAAAAAAAAATTAATTAATATGCCTAAAATCAAATAAAAATTTCATGGGTTCAATTCTACAATTATTTGAATCCCTTCTTTAATAAAAACGTATAACTATTTACTGAAATGTAAGAAATATTTAAATAATACAATAAAAGTAAAATTAAACGAAAAAATATTAAAACTTCAAAATTTATTTAGGGAAACGAAATATGGTGCAGATATAGATCCATCTTGGTGTCATATACACCCTGTTGAAATCAGCGATAATCAGATATAAATCAGATTTTTATAACCTTTGACATCGATTTTCGTATAAAGCTCACATATAATTATCGATGACTATTAAAACGGATTTATAAGATTCCATTAAATTTTTGAGTTGCAAATTTATTTAACTAGGTTTTACAATAATGCATGTATGTAGTGTATATATAATGTAATTTAGTGTATATAAAATAAAAAAAACTCACTGTAATGATTTTAAAATGTGTACTCTTATTAATACATTTAAAGTATGTAATGTTTATACTTATATTTAGTTCCCGAAAACTTCATACAAACGTGTAAGGTAAAATTTGATGTACTTACTTTAATAATTTCCTTTTTTTTCTTTCTTTAATTAAAAGCACTGCTACACTATACCAATCATTGGCGTTGTTGGTTGCCAATTTTCATATTATAGTTTGCAACAATTTGCCTTATCAACAAAATTTTTTGACACTGGTGGAACATCACACATTGAAACTGTGCCTTTAACAAAAACTAGAACTTTTAATTAGTAAAAAATACAATTAGCCAGGATGAAGACATACGGTAGCATAATTTATACGCAGACATATGTACATATGTATACTAACATCCAGCAGTTTTTTTCGGTGACAATTGACCTCTTTTTAGCAATAAATTTCACTAGTATCTACCTACCTCACTCACTACTTACTAGCCTATTGCCACAACAAAAGCGTTTTTACTGACTCTTTATAACCAGAAAAAGGAGCAATTGACTATGTTCTAGGATATGTATATGTTAAAATAATTAATAGCTAGTAAAGCGACTTTTGGGTATAAAAATAATAAATGCATTTAATAGCTCTGGACAGTCCCCAGAAACTGCTGGGCATGTACTTAAACTTATACAAACACTTAAAACATTCACACAGATAATACTTACTTATCTTTGTACACCTACATAATCAGTTTAACAAAAAATAAATGAACTTATTTTATTTTAGTGTATTTGTAAGTAAATTTATGTATATGTACATATATGTATGTGTGTATTTGTGTCTGTGTAATATATAGAAACTAGTATTTCGCTAACAAAGATGCAACCAGACTTCTTCTATTATTTTAAATGAAACGATTTAGAAAAATATAGTCGGTCAATCCCGACTATATGATACCCTACACAATTCTGTATAACAAAGTTCGGGGAGGGTTCACATATGAGACCTGGGGCCAAATGTTGACCGATACTTTTGTTAAGAGTTTTGTATAGTTCTATGAATCAAATATAATGCATACATATTGTGTTATTTATACCTTTTAGGGAGATTCCCGGAAGTGAACCTTATACAGGACCTATGGTTAATTGTGTAACATTTGTGAAAAAAAATTTGACGCTGTGATTTCTACTTATGTAAAATTTATTTGCGTCATATATTAACACTTGTATAGAATTTATACACGTTAAAGTAATTTTCGGAAGAGAGTTTATATGGGAGCTATGATCAATTATAGAACGAGCTTCTTGAAATTTGGAGTATTGATTACTACTTGTACAAAATTTATATACGTGAAATTTCAATTAAATATTTCTAAATTTAAGGCATTTAAACCCATATTCTGGTGGGACATTTGTATAGGGCTAGGTGAAATAATAGCTTCATCCTTAGACCATAGAAGATACATGTACCAAATTTCATTAAATTATTTTAAAAATTGCGAAAGACAGTCGTTAAATCGACTCAGAAAGTGATTCAAAACCGATTGATATATATTAAGGTATTATGACAATATTTTTGGATTTAGCGCATAAAAAGATCTAATGAATTAAAAACAATTTTTAACTAAACTAGTTTAAAAGTAAACAACAAATTCTTTAATATTACTTGAAAAAAGTTCACTTTATATTTTTATTTTAGAATATTTCCTCATACTGTTGTAAAATATTGTAACATTTTGGACTTCTTGCGTTTTAGTTAACGCTATACTAAATACTTTTTGTCAGTTTATTTATTATATTCGCAGACATACAGTGTTAAGTTTCCGTCTCCATATACTTTTATAAGCATGTGTGTATCAGTGTAAAAGCTTTAATTTTGCAACATCGGAAAATGTACCACTAAACACAAGTCTTGGTAAATATGAAGCTACTAAATACTGAAACGTGCAGTAATAAAACGGAGACAATCTAAAAAGGTTTTAAAGATCATTAATTAAATTAAATTAAGTTAAATTAAATTAAATTAAATAGCTTTAAGATTATGCTTAATTGCAGATACCAAAAATAACTACTTTTTTTCTTTCAAATTAAAAAAGTTGAGTAAAGTAGAAGAAATAATTTTTATGTTATTTGATAACTGTTATTGTAGATAATATTGCTCAATAACCTTTATTTCTCAAAAAAAAAAAAAAATAATAAATAAAATAAAAAATTTGATTGCAGTTATTATTAATATATCGACAATTCCATAGAACGCCCAAATATTTACCTAGTGTCTTTCAAATTTCATTCAAATAGTCCACGGATATCTATACCGACTTCAGTTTTCAAAACTAAAAAGATTTTAAAAGTACGTTACTTTCAATATCAATTTCCCAATTAACGATTTAAACGGTCTTTAAATTTTGTTTGTGAAGAAAATTGCTTAAGGATACTGTATATGGCTTCAATAGTTTATATTATTGTTAAAGAACTTTTCGGATTGATCTCTTAGCCGAGCCATCTAAAAAACCAATCTCCTGAAACAGCCACTAATACTTAATTACATAATATTATCAACTATGTAGTAACAGAATTTTAATTCCAAAACATGTATATACATACTCGTATGAATGTATGTACCTATGTATGTATGTATGTACATAAATACATACATATAATATTTTCAAATACATGTATGTATGTATTTGAAAATAATATACGTCTGTATAAATATTAACCCATGCAGAAGTACTTATATATACATTAATTTAAATTTTTTGCAGAAGTACTTATATATACATTAATTTTATTTCATCTTAAAGTAATATAATTTTATGCTCCCTGGTTCCTTTTGCTTTTCTTCTTTACGCTTGGTTTTTAAATTAAAGCTACTTACTACTTACTTACCTTGTAGCGTATTTTAAAAATAACTTAAATCTTTGAAAGAAGTATACATATAGTAGTCTCATTTATGTACAAATATCTAAGTATATTTTAAATTTTAGTATTTATCAAAACTTTTTTCACTGTGCTTGCAAAATTGTATTTGAGTTTATTTGCATCGCCTGCAAAATAATTTTCAGTAATTATCCATTCAAAATACATTAGCATTCCTTGGAAAAAGTGTTTGCGAAATTGGCACTTTAACGCAGAGTAGGCGAGCATTTTAGATGGTATATAAATAATTTTGAGAATTTTTTAGTACCTGATACAAATACTACAAGTGGGCAAAAATTTCTTTGCTCTCAAAAATTCATACATATTTTTCTTATTTTTTAAAAAATTAAAAAAATATATATAATTCTCAACATTTTGGAATTCAGAAAACAATAAAATATTAAATTGAATTTCTTCAAAAGAATTTTGTAATATAAAATGCATTTAATATGGAAAAACTTCAATGTCTGAAAGGTTTTTTATGATATTTATAATTAAATCAATTTCTTGACACATTTCAACATCTCATGACTTAATTTTGATATGCTCTTATAAATAATAATTTTAATAAAAAAATTAAATCTCTTACAATTTATATCCCTCCGTCGAGAATTTTAACCACTAATCTGTTTATGCTTTAAAAAGAACTAGATTTTTGTAAAGACATAAAATGCAATATCTACGTTAATTTTCATCTCGATTCATAAAGACATGCAGAAAATTGTTACCTCGTTAAATTACATTCTACAAACACAAAAAAAAAATGATGGTAGCTGCTATAGCAAATATAAAAGTTCTAACACTAAATGAAACCGAGAAAAATGCACAGAAACTTGAAATAGTTTAATAGAATTAATTCGTTAAACAGTGTTGCCAGATTAGCCTTTTTAAGGCTAAATCTAGTCTATTTATTTTGCTTTTAGCTTCAAAATTTTCGTTTTTACTTATAGCTTTTTTATACCCTACACCATCATAGGTGGGGTATTATGCGTTTGTGCTGATGTTTATAACGCATAGAAAAAGTTATCCAACATCCACCTTAAGGTATAGCAATCGACTCAGAGTCACTTTTTAAATCGATGTAACGATGTCTGTCCGTCCATCTGGATGGCTGGACGGCTGGTTGGCAGCGTGTGTAAACCTTGTGCACAAAGTACGGGTTGCAATTTTAAATATAATTCAATAAAATTTGACAAGTTGTCCCCCCGAAATAGAATTTAAAGAATAAAAAATGCCGAAAAAATATGGATATATTAATGAAATTTGGAGCAAAGTAATTATGTACAAGTATCAATCTTCGTACCATATTTTATGAAGATCGGTCCATAATTGACCATAACTCCCATATAAACCCCTCTTCCGAAAATCACTTTAACGTGGATAAGTCCCATACGAATATTAGTATCAAGTTAATATTCGACAAAAACAAGTTTTATGGAAATAGAAGCAACATTTCCACCTTTTATAAGAATCGGTTCATAATTTACTATAGCTCCCATATAAACCCACTTCCAGGAATCGTCCTAAAGCGCATAAAATCAGCTAGATGTTATTATATATTATTATTCTGTATTTTTATATTTTATTTTACATTTAGTAAAATTGGCCACAGGTGTAATATAATTCCACTTCCCGAATTTTTATCCTCGTACACACTGGTATAGGGTATCTTGATCTACTATGTCTTTCTTTCTCGTTTTATTCTTAAAATTGGCTTTAAAAGCCCAAAATGTTACTATTTCAACAACGAAGAAAATATTTTTTTTTTCTATTAATAGTTTTGTTGTTGCAGAATCATCTGTTTTAGAAATTTTGCGTATTTATTTGCACAAAAAATCAAGACTGTTTACATTTAAAAAAATTTTTTTGCATGCGACGCTTTATTCTCCAAATCATGAATAACTTAATTCATTTTATGGACCTACTAAATAGATTAAACAGAGGACCACTTTTTATGTTCACCCGAAAAACAATTTAATGTGAGCTGTAGATGTCTTAAGGACATCACAATTTTCAAAAATTTCGAAACACTCCCTTAATTTCGACATATTGCAAAAAATAGCTCTTTGAATTCTAAGTAAATTTAAGATTTTTAAGTTTATTTAGAAAATAGAAAAACGTAACTTTTAACTGTAGTATGATCTTTTGAATACACTTCAAATAAGTAATGATATAACTAAAATTTTGAAATGTATTTTCCTTAACTTTTTCGAAATTTTGACCTTGATGTAAATTTTTTAGAATTTTTTAAGACTAAACATATTTATGTATAAAATTTTAAATGCAATTTTACTTAGAACTAAACGAGATATCTTCATATAAAATCGCTAAATATTGTTAATATTGTTAATTATTTCGTAAATATTATGAAAAAATTCTTCGTATATTTTTTTATATTTTTTATTTATTATTAACGTTTTTAGAAAAAAATGGGAAAATGTATTGAAAATTTTATTAAGCCATTTTAAATAGAATAGAATAAGTCTACAGTTTTTGTCTCATTTAAAGATACTAAATATGGTTATGTTTCCAACAAAAATGCCTTTAAATATTTTTGCATCGCTATATAGGCTTTCATAAAAAAAATTTTGAATAAATCACAGTTATACTCGAAAAATTTTACTTTTTCTAGATGTTGTTTAAGAATTTGGTTTTAATATTTAACCAAACCTTAAAAAATATATGCAGTTGAAAAGCCTGGTCCTTTTACCTCCCACAAAAGTTTAAACATAAAAAAAAACAAAGTAAAACTATATTATGGATGAAGCTTGTCAAAAAAATGATTACAATTCCTCAGCTATCTCCATCGCGTACCAAAATATTAGAGGTATGAACACAAAGTTAAAATCCCTTTATTTTGAGAGTTTTAATATTGAGCATAATATCATTGTACTCATTGAAACGTGGCTTCGAAATAAATCTGATAAAAAATTCAAAATCTGAAATAATGTGCAGTAAATTTCAGATTTATAGACGTGATAGATAAAGTAAGAAGGAGAATTTTGATTTCTGTCTGAACTCTTTTTCCTTCGGAAGAAATAATTCTTAACAATGATCAAAATATTGAATTTATCGCCGTATGTGTTAAAGCCAAATTTAGAACATTTTTTATAACTTGATCTTATATTCCTCCTGCGTCAAACATTCAAATTTACGAACAACATGCAAACGTGATAAAATTTGTAGCTAATCAATCCAAACCTGGTGACTTTAATATTCCAAACTTTAAATGGTTTGGAACTCCTGATTCATGATTTTTAAGCCCATCAATAATATCGGAAACATCTATTGAATTACTGGACGCTATTGCTGATTTAGGACTAATCCAAATAAACAATAGAGTAAACAAGCTTGGCAAATTACTTGATCTTGTATTTGTTGACCAACCTGAAGAATTTAATATTCTTCACATTAATCCACTATTAACACCTGAAGATGCCTATCACCCCATTTTTGAAATAAGCCCACTTTTGAAATATACCCCACTTTTGAAATATACCCCACTTTTGAAATATACATCGAAACAAAGCTATCATTAAAACTCTAAATTAAATCACCTATTTAGTTCTGAAACTGGTTTGATATTCCTTACAATAAAGTATGCCATCGTAATATTGACAATATTTTGAAAAAATTCTATGATAGCTTATTTAAATTTTTTAAGAAATCAATACCAATGACGAGAAAAAGGTTGCACGTGGACCGCTTTGGAATACAAAGCAGCTCAATGGCTTGAAAGTTTTGAAAAACAAACATTATAGAAAATATAAAAATTCAGTTTATCTATTGATTACATGAGATACTTTGTATCACGATCAATTTACAATTCAGAAAATATCCAATGTTACAATAATTATATTTTTAAGATGAAAAGAATCTTTAAAAATAATCCAAAATATTTCTACCAGTTTGTAAATTCTAAGCGTCGAGTCAGTGGATATCTATCCATGATGAAATTTGGAGATAAAGAATCCGCAAACGATGCAGATATTTGCGATATGTTTGCTGCTTTCTTCTGATCCGCCTACTCTGAGAAAGATTTACATCAACTTTCCAATTAATTGCTTTTCTTAATAAATTGCCAAACATTAGATAAATCGATGGTACTGAGAGCTGTACAGAATCTAAAATATTCTGATAAATGTGGACCTTACGGTGTTCCAAACTGTGTTCTTACAAAATCTTTACATTCTCTTATATCTCCAATAACCTACTTATTCAACATATCAATATTTAGTGGTTACTTTCCTGAAGTTTGGAGGAAATCTTATATTATACCTTTGTTTAAATCCGGTAGCAGATCCAACATTTTCAATTATAGAGGTATTGCTAAATTAAGTGTTATTCCAAAACTTTTCGAAAAGATAGTTACTGAAATCCTTTCGCATCAAGTTGTATGTTATCTTTCGCCATTTCAGCATGGATTTAAAAAAGGATGTTCCATTACTACTAACCTTTTGGAGTTCACAACCTCAGTTATAACCGCATTTTATTCCGGTTTACAGACAGACGTAATATACACAGATTTCAGTAAAGCCTTCGATAAAGTAAATCACGATCTCCTACTGTTAAAATTGGATAAACTCAAACTCTCCTGTTTTCCTTAAATGGATTTCTACATATCTTAAAAATAGATGCCAATGTGTCTTATTTATAGTCACCTCGGCCCCTTATTATTCCTAATATTTATAAATAATTTACCATCTGGCATTAAGAATTCTTGAATATTAATGTATGCTGATGATGTAAAGCTGTTTCATAGCTGTAACTATTCCTATCAATGTTCCTTACTCCAATCAGATCTTGACAATCTGTATGACTTGTGTATGATGATTCCAATGGATCTAAATTTAAGAAAGTTTAAACAAAGGATGTTCTACAGAAGGAGTCCAGTACTCTGTAGATACTCAATAAATTAATATCAACTTGATCTAGTCGAAAAATTTCTTGATCTGGGGATGTTGCTTGATTGTAAACTTTCCTTTAATTCCCACGTTTCGCAAATTGTTAATAAGGCAAAAGGAGTTCTAGGTTTCCTCAAGCATTGGGGAAGAGAGTTTAATGGTCCTTACGTTTCCAATCCTGGAATATGCTTTAAATAAATAAATAAATGGCTATTAAATAAATAAATAAAATAAAAAATAAAGGTCTATAACGTACGCTATGCCATTTCTCGAGTGATTTTTCATTGTAACAGCGTTTTATCTATATATATATATATATATATATATATATATATATATATATATATATATATAAAAATGAAGTATGTTTGTCTCTTTGTCTGTTTGTTGGCTTATAGACTCCTAAACGACTGAACCGATTTTCCTGAAATTTTTACAGTAACATCACATGAGCCCAAAAAATAAAATAGGCTACTTATTTTTTCGATAGGCGCAGGGGAAGTGGTACCCCCATAGGATATCAATATTAAGTATCGGATATCTTTAGAGCCGAAGAAAGAAATTAAAGTAAGATAGCTGCAGGGGGAGTGGTAACCCCCATAGGACGCCAATGTTTAATATCGCATATCTTAAGAGCTGTTATAGTGAAAATGTTCAAACTTGGTAGAAGTTACTCTTGTGATAAACTACACCCTTGAAAATTAAAATAAAGTGGGTAGGCGCAGGACGATGCACATATTAATTATCGCGTAACTGAAGATCGTTGTTAAAGCCACTACAAAGGAAAACCAAAAATTTTAAAATAAAATTGAACTGGGTGGACAGAGGAGGAGCCATACCCCTATAGATATAAAATATTAAATATCACATATCTTAACACAAAATTCTTCAGCCTTTATAGAACCCATTCTTATGATAAACTACACCTTTCAAAACAAAAATAAAGCGGGTAGGTGCAACAGCCAATGGTTATGTGAACGTGCATTATTTGCTGCCAAAAATATTGACGTTAGTTCTGTTTACCAATAATATACTAAACAAAATCATAAAATCATAAAAAAAATATATTTGTATTTTTTCACACTTATTTTATTTTAACAGTGCAGTGAGCAGCAGGTTAAGCTAGTTATATTGTTTTAACATATTTCATTGACCATAGAAATTATTTACGAATACAATTAAACAAATATAATAAAAGCGAATCTTCCAAAAATTTAAAAATGCTTAATCGAAAAGAAATTATAGCGAAAAATTATCAAAAATAATTTCGAAACATTGGGTAATTTTTCGTTAAAAATATAAGCCAAATTTGTATGGAAATTTTTTGGGGAATTTTTCATTGGGTTATTTTGGTGGCAGCCTTTTATGTTTTACTTATTCATTTATTTATTGCAATATCTTTAAAAAAAATAACAAAAATAAATGCGAACTTCTTTCTGGCCTTATATTTTGGGGCACCTGGCCTTTTCTGAACTTTTTTAAAGTTCAATTTGGCCCCATTTTTTCTCACCTTCTGGTAACACTGTTGCTAAATGTGTTTATTAGTTTGTTTGTTGTTTGTCTGTTTACATGTGGAGTTGAAATGTGTTGGTGAATTTGACACGTACATACCATATTATTCATAGATTATATAAGAGTTTAAGTGTAAAGGATTTGATTTTCTTAACTAAGCAAAAAGAGTTATATTTTAACTTAAACTCGTAAACTTTTCCCAACCAGAGTTTGTCTTTTGATTTTTTTCTCAGGTTAGGTTTAATGTCTGCACATAGACGTCAAATTAGCAAAATAGAAATAAATATAGAAAATAACTAAAAGTTCTTATATTTTAATTAACGTTGCGTTAAGGAAAAGCAACAACTTTGAAAATAAAGTTTTAATATAATTCTCCCCTTTTAACTGATAACGAAACTAAAAAGTTAAAAATAAATGAAAGAAGAAAAAAAAATAAAATATATTGTTTTTCTATAAATTAATTACTAGTTTTATTATAAGAGAATATAATGCAGCTCTTTAGAATTTTCATTAGCGATTAATTGGATTTCACTGAAATCGAAGTTTTTGTTAGGTTGCGAATAATTGTAGTGTGTTATTGTAAAAAAATTACTCGTAAAGATATCATAAATCAGTCTTAAAAATTTTCAATAAACCCTCAAAATTTTGAATTAAGAATAAAAAAAAAAAATTCTTTTTACTTGTTTGTGCCCAAATTAACATAAAGGAAGTTACTTATAACATTTCTTGAATTAAGTTACATTTTCCATTCCATTGAAACCAATACACGTTGGGCAGAATAACATATTGATTTTTTCAACATCACGAAGTTGTTGTCCTAATCGCTTCGTTGGTTTAATATAAATTTGAGATAATCGAAGATTAACATAAATATTTGATCAAATCACAATATTGAAAAAGTTGAATGAATATGAATAAAAAAGAAATTCATGTTCTTTTGATGTACAAGTATGCATAAATAAGCATGTTCCAACTACATACCAATACTTTTTTATGTAAAATGACAGCTTCTGTACAACTATGTACGAGGTATTCAAATAACGTAAAAATTAATTTATAAAAATGAGTTAATCAAACTACAAAAAATCAGTAAAAATTACGTTTTTGTTAAGAAAACTAATTTTTGCATCCATTTTTGTAAAATACTTGTGAAACGCTTACTTTTCAAGCGATAAGTTTAAAAGAATTTCCTTGGTTTCCTTGTGTGTATACACAAATAGCAACTACTGCTTGCTTACACAAAAATAATACTAAAAGTCATTGCAATCTGCGTTACGGTTGAGAGTTTTTAAAAAGTGTTAAAAAAAGGGGATTTTTTGAAAAAAAGCTAACTGCTTCAATATTTAAAAAGCAGAAATTTTAGAAGCTTTACAAAGTCCAAAAGTGCGTTTTGACCGATGTCTCAGTTACTAATAAACCGATTTTGTTCATTTCTTCCGCAAAAACATACTAAAAAAGATTCAGATTTTTATGTGCAAAAAATAATTCACTAGGTTATTTAGGAAAAATCAATAAAAAATACATTTTAAGAGGCCTTTCGGTTTTTTGACGATATCTCGGCCATTGATGCATCAATTTTGCTGAATTTTATTTGCCTCATTCTTATAAATATTACCTATAATTTGATGAATTTAACATATATATTCTATACAGACATATATATATATATATATATATATATATACATATAATATATATATATATACATAATATATATATATATATATATATATATATATATATATATTATATATATATATCCGAACATAACATTCTCACTTGATTCCATTCATCCGCCCTACTGTGAAAAGTTTCTTCCGAAGTATAAGTTGGAAAAGCATTTTGATGGTGTCATAATTGAAATTGAAGATTATTGATATTTTTAAACGAAGATTTTGTGTTATTATAAACACAAAATTTTTGTTGTGTAATTTCAGAACCAACTCTTTCCCTAGGAATGTGAGAAGTATATTTTTAATACCATGACTTAATAGTTTATTCTTACCACATAGAGTAACATAAATTTCTGAACCATTCATTTAACTCGGGCTATTATTTAACTACATAGTTAAACGGGAATCATAATTACCATTCTATTCAGTTTTTGTATCCATCGAAAAACGTTTCTTGGGATTATTTTGGTCATATCTGCAAAATCACCAAAATATCTCACAAAAAATATTACCTATAATTATACATATGGTTGCAAAGGTCGAAGAAATTTAACTGAGGAATAACAAACCTTTATTCCACGAAAGAGATTATAAATCAAATGCATTTTTAAAAATCACCAAAATGATAATATTAATTTACTAGTATAATTGATTTTGATTTAAATTTCAATTAATTTTTTTTTTTTATCAAATTAATTAGAATTATGATTGGATTTTTGTCTAAAATCAAGCAAACATTTTATTGATTCAATTCTACAATTAACTAAATCCTTACTTCAGTAAAACCATATGGAGTTATTACTTTATTTACTGAATTATTAAAAATATTTAACTAATGCAATATAAGTAAAATTAAACGAGAAAAATGTTAAAACTCCAAATTCGATTGAGGGAAAGGTAACATACATATATAGTTTGGTGTCGTATGCACTCTGTTAAAAACACCGATAATGAAATGTATGGAATTTAAAAAAGTTTTGATTTTACTTGCTCCACCAGCATTTTCAGATGGGGCTAAAAAATAACACGTGTGCAAAAATTGGGTTGATTGTTCTTTAACCGACCAGTCCTCTTTGACTTTTGTCCCAAAAAAGATTTTGAAAGTAATAAAATTCTATATTGCGCTATAACTCTTTAATTTAACATTTTGTAAAAAATAGCTATATAAGCTTTTTTATTCAGAATAAAAATCGAAAATTTTTGGCTTATAATTTTTTAGTTTATATGAATTATTTTAATGTTATAAGCAATAAGATTAAAAATTAATACATGGACTTTTTAAAAACACCCTCGTTTTAATACGAACCTAGCCTGTTAGATGGTTTTTATTATTTTGTAGAGCAAGATTTTTATTTTCAATAAATTAATAAGGCTTGGCACATATGCAAACTATTGCAGCACAGATAGACCAAAATCTGAATGCAGAGTACAGTGCGAACTTTTGGATCATTATAAAGAGGACTATTAGATTATTATTGAATTAAACAGTAAGTCCAAATTTAGATGTTACCGATTAACTAAAAATTATAAAATATGACATGTTAATACTTTTGCACACAAACACCTTTCTTATTTCTTGTACCTGAATAAAAAAACTTATAACGTTTTTACAATAGCTTGGAAATAAATAAAAATATATTTTCAAAATAAATAGAAAATTCATTTACTTTATTTTGTTTAAATTTTATTTTGTTTCGATTCCATCTGAAATATTTTTTGTCTGTTGTTTTGATATTCTTTCAAAAAGGAACAAATATGCAATTTATTTCATAACTTACCACTATTTAGAGTATATGACATTATAAAGGATAATTAAAAGTAACCCATTTTATTTCCATAACGCCTTTTTTGAGCACTAAAAATATATTTTGTTCATCCCAGTTCAGTATCTTTTTCAGGAATTGTTATTAATATTAAACATAATTATTTATCTAATTGCGAGCTGTTGTAAAAATTGTTATTTGTTTTCAATATATCTCGCCGATTTTTAATGTAGAAGAAATAAAAAAGGTGTTTATATTTAAAAATATTAAGATATCAACTTTTAAAATTTTTGGTTAATCGGCAACACTTAATTTCCAGTAACTATTTTATACAATAACAATATAAAAATATTTTGGTCCATCTACGCTAAAATAGTAAGAATATGTAATAAAATTTATTGATTTATAAAAACTAAAAATCTTTCTCTACAAATTAATAAAAACCGTTTCTAACAGGCTAGGTCCATATTAAAACGAGGGACTTTTTAAAAGAAGTATATGTATAAATTTTTAATTTGATTGCTTATAACATCACAACAGCTCATAGTAAGATAATAATAAGAAGAATAATAATAAGAATTATATGTCAAAAATTTCTGTTTTTTATTCTGAATAAAAAAGCTCATATAGTTTTTTACCCAAAATATTAAATTAAAGACTTATAACCTAAAAAAGTCTTAAAAGTAACCAAACTTTTAAAACCTTTTTTAGGGCAAAACTCAAAGTAGGCTGGTCGGTTTACGATGGATCAAGCCAATTTTCGCACACATATTATTTTTTTTTTTGGCGCTATATGCCGAAAACTGCCTGTAGAACAAGCAACAAAAATTTGCATTCATGGATAATCTAATAATCACGTATAAATCAGATTTTTGTAACTTTTGATATCGAGTATCTCATGAAGCTCACATATGATTATTTGTGGCCTTTAAATGGATTTAGAAAAGGTAACTATATGTCAAGTTTTGTCCCCCTTCACTAAATTTTGGTGTTATACACTTATTTAACTAGATTTTACAATAATGTATGTATGTATTGTATATACGAGTACAATGTAAAAATCTATGTAATATATGACGAAAACTTAGCATAAAAAATAAGTCTCTGCCGGAATATGATAGATTTTATAAAAAAATCATCAAAAATTAATCAATATTAACTGACCTTATATACATACATATATAAATAATTTTTCATAGAACAGCTTCCAAACAAACTGGGATCTTAAAATTGAATATAACCTCCAGTACCAATGACGGGAGCATCTATATCACAACAAACTGCTTGCTGACCCAACCGCATTTTATTTATCTAATACATAAATTAAAGTCAAGTAAAGAAATGAAACGAATCTAAACCATAGCATCAGAAGATTAATGATCTCATCAAATATTTAAAATTCGTACTTACCAAATATTTATACATTAAATTCGTCACCGAAATCTGAGGAAATCATGAAAGTATTTCGTATCACTATTTTACGATAGAATACGATATAATAGAATGATCCCAAACAGTTCAAAATTGTTGGAAATTTAATTAAATTAATTTTATTTTAATAAAATTTTAAATAATATTTTGTTTTTTGCACATACAACATATTGAAAAGCTACGTTTTTCCTTTTTTTTTTTATTGAAACAATGATAAAATAATAAATTATAAAAAATACATACATACATACATATATATATATATAACGTCAAATTGTTTAAAACATATTTGTAAATGCTACGGAACATTAAAAAATGGTCACTTTTTGCTTAAAAGGAAGTTTTTATCAATTCAAAATAATCGAAATTCTTATAAATTCTTTTCAATTTCTTTAATTTTTTATTAAGACTCTAATTCGACTATACCTTTGCTATAAATATTAATTATTAAATAAACCTTAAATGGAATTAATTTCTGTTGCGTGACTGCACAACATTTAAGACCTTCAATGAAAAAAAGTTGCATCATAACAAAAGTCATATATGAAATTGAAATATATAAACTTAAAATTAAACCAATTAAACCAAAAAAAAAAAAAAAAAAAGTTTATTAAAGCATATACTAAACATGACACGTAATAATGTATAGGAGTACTTGAAGGCCATAAAACATCACAACAAACTGCTTGCTGACCCAACCGCATTTTATTTATCTAATGGATAAATTAAAGTCAGGTAAAGAAACGAAACGAATCTAAACAATTTAATCGAAATGTACATTTAGGCCACAAAAATAAATGAAAAGAAATTTGCGGAAACAAGGAAAAGCTATATAACTTAAGATATGTAAAAATCTTTTTTTTTTCATTTTTGAATTATTTATGTCCAGTTCTATGCTGTATCAAGTTTTTGTAAAAATATAGCAAGTATTCCAGTGTAAATATCTCACATTTGAAATTACAATTTTCTATAGTGTTGTACGGAAATAAAAAAATATTAACTGATCTCCTGAAAAATTAAAAAAAACTACTTATGTAGTTTTTCCTTATTGCCACAGATATAAAACTGAACTCACACTTTGAAAAGAAAAAAAGAACCGAAAATAAAAGTAAAAATTGTAAAGAATTCAATATAAAAATTTTAACAACTTTCTTCCGTTAGCAAGTTTTATTATCGTTTTGTTGTATTCTTTTATTTTATTTTTTTTTTCTGTAGTCCATGTTGCTGGTGGAACCAAATGAACGAATGGAAGGATGGTATAATAAAATTCATAGTACAACGTACTTATACACTACACACATTTATACATATGTCCGTATATATGTATAATTTTATGTGGGAATGTTTGAGTAAGTATTTGTGTTTGTGCTGAAACCTACTAATTCAGGAGAATAAAATATTCTACCATATACATAAGTAGAATATATTCTATAGCTTACAATTCAAATTAGGGTATTCCCAGAATTTCATGGTAAATGCGATTAGAAGAGAATGAGCTGGTCATAAATATTTTAATGACATATAATTCCACACACATTAAATTAATCGTTAGTAAGGATTTTAATTGGACAATTAAAGTCAAAAGAGAGTTGTTGTTGTATTTATAAGACTAATAATTTGTAAAGCTGTAAAAAGGTAAAAAGGAACTGAAAAAGAGCTAAACGAATCATGATTTTAACATTGTATTGTTATTGTAAAGAAGTCCTTAGTGCTGAAAGAGGCAGAAGCTCTTTCTTTAAACTCATGGTTGTCATAGGTAGGATATTATTCTTTTGTGATTCTGATTCATTTCTTTTGAAGCACTTCCCTTAAAACCATGTTTATACATTTTTTTTGATAAAAATTCTGTTTTAGCCTTATTAAAAGATAATAAAAATACTGTAAAATTTGTGAAATTTTAATTTTCTTAGAAATTACCAACTTTTTCTCTTGATAAAAATACATTTATATTCACTTCTTTAGAAGTAATTATTAATAAATTCCAAAAAAGCACAAAATATGAACTAAGTTCTGCTTTTAGAGTGATGAAAATGTTCTTTTTGTGGAAGCAATTGAATGTTTTTTTTTTTTTGCTAGGTTTATACGAAAATATATTTGAAACATTCAATGTTCCATTTTTGAAAATTAATAATTAAAACGATATGTGATAAGCTTAATATCTTTTTCGAATTACCCACTCCCCCCCCCCCCTCCCTGAATGACTAACACCTTATTAGAATATCGAAAAATCATGTCATGTACATATTTTTAATTATTTTCCAAAAGGCGTACAAGATATGTCATGTTGCTTATATTTAACTAAATTACTATCCGGAAACCCTTTAATATTGTACATACTATAGAATAGAAACTATGATCAATTCCAATAGTTAAAAACTAAACGAATGACACTATGCAACAAATTTTGGGTCATAAAATGTTGCCTACATGATTCCAACGCAAAATTAAAGTATACCATCAGATTAATTAAATCTTCAAAGTATTTTACAAAGTTTGTTCGAACTTAGATGTTATGGACTCTTAAACTTTTTATTTTTTAGAGCACTTTTTTTTAATTATATGCGAAAATAAAAAAAACCTTTAAATCAGTAAATTTTAATATATTTATGGGTACTTATTCTTTTATAGAATGCTTCTCTTAAATATGACGTAAGATTTTTATTAAATGTTCAACCCAATTTACGTCCATATTTTAATGTATTTATGGATACTTATTGTTTTATAGAAAGCTTCTCTTAGATATGACGTAAGATTTTTATTAAATGTCTAACCGTATTTATGCCCATATTAAATAATAAAATTGTTTGCAATATATGTATAGTCACATTATTCAAACAATTTAACTAACATTTTGCACATGTCGCTCATTTAAATATATAAAGTGTACATATTTTTTATAGTCACACGCAGAGAAAAAATATAGTTGTAATGACCATAATCTAAGATCTATATATTATGATTGGAACATATGATCAAAATGAAAAATAGAAAAGATTATAAGTAATAATTATTATGACTCCATTTTGCCTATTGCCTTCGATTTTATGGTTTGTTTTTTCATTTTATGATTCTAGTTTTACATATAATTGAATTTTACATATAATTGAACATCATTATCCCATTCTATCACATTATGATTTGATGTTATTATATTATTCTATGTTAGTGCATTATTATACCATATTCTCATATTATGATTCCATTTTATAATATTATTATGCTATCCTTCATATTATTATTCAATTTTATTATATTATTATAACATGTTATCATATAGTTATTCAAGCTTATTATATTATTATTTCAATTTATCATATATTGAAATAAAACGTATTAATAAAGAATTATTGTTTTTATAATCTTTTTCATTTTAATTTTTTCTTTAACTATATTTATTTGTATCACCATATATGGTTCAAATGCAAGATATGTTTTTTTAACTAAACCCTTTAATGGTAGTTAAATAATATCGTATATTGCTTGAAACCTTATCTATTTATATTTATTCATATATAAACTAAATTAGAATTACAATAAAGTTGGAAAACAGGCATTAAAAACAAAATGTATTTTAAAACAAACAAATATTGAATTTTTCTACTATATTTGTGAAAAGTATAAGTATTATATTTACTTGAAAATTTTTATTGTCATGGGAATAATAATATTAATATGGTTTAAAAACATAATATGATTTAATAACAAGGAAAAGACTGCAAATATTTAATGGATGTAGAAGTGGTTATTTTTTAATATTAATAAAATTTTGTTTATGGTAAAAATATTTGAACATATAATTTTTTAAGTCAATTATATTAAAATTTTTATTGGGAGTAAACATTGTTATCATAAACACAGAGTTATTAAAATTCAAGAAAGTTCACAATAAGAACATAATATTGTTGTAGTGATAATGCTGTAACCAGGCTCTTTCTCTGTGTGCACCGTTTGAGAAGCAAATATGTCGTTATTTCGTATCATATATATAGATTTTTTTTAATTATAATATTGACATGTCTTATATATGACACCATCTATGACACTATCAAAGTTATATATTTTTATAGAAAATCGACATATTTTGTATTCTGACACTATTCATGAAAAGGTAACGACGTTTTAAAGCAGCGCGAATTTACGGTGTGGGGGGGGGGGAGTAAGGGTACGTAAAAGGAAATTTCAACGCAAATAGAAAAAGGAATGATGAATTTGTCTCCAGCATTGTTTATCCAAAATTTTACATCATCTATCGAAATTGTTTTTAAGTAAATCAATAATTTTTAAAAATTTACACTTTTTTTTAGTAAAAAACGTAATGCGCATTTCATTTTTAAGTATTTATATTTCACTTTTTTAAATTACTACATAACAAATTTTGTGAATTCTTGTAAAATGTTAAATTCTCCTAATAGTAAATAATTTTGTAAAACAAATTATCAACGATAAATGTCTAAAAATGGTAAGTTTTCAAGAAAAATCTTAAGAAAAAGGTAAATTCTAAAATATGCATAATTTTGTAAGAAAAAATCACTAAAATTTTTGATTATTATATTCAAAAAGAAAAAACAGTTTTTTGGTAAGTTCCTGAATAAGTCCTGTTTTTGTTTTGGTTATCTCTCCTTTTTAAGATTTTTTGGAAAGCAGAAGAATCAGGCTTATTATTCGTATACATTTGCATATATTTGGGTCAAATATTGAAAGAAAATTAAAAAAACAAAATTAAAAATATAAAATTTTTCAAGTTCTAATGCAATTTATTATAAATTTTGCAACAAAAGTCTATGCAGCCTTTTAATATTTTTTAAAAACTCTTTTTGTAAGCGTAAGAAGATCTATTTTCTTTCAAATGAAACAAAAATGTTAGAACTTATTCAATTTTAATTTATTTACTTACAATTTTTATACGTTTTTACTTTTGCCCCAAGTATGTTTCAAGTAAATCGTAAAGTGATTTGCTTAAAAATATATTAAAAATAATTTGATGTTTTGAAATTTATTAAATAATTGCTGGAGTATTTAAACAATTTGAAAATTTATGTCTCATTTTATTGTAAATGAAATAGCATTTAAAACTTGATATCTTTAATGTTATTTTGAAATAAAAAAATAAATTTAATTAATATATATATATATATATATATATATATATATATATATATATATATATATATATATATATATATATATATATATATATATCCTTCGGGCATTTTGCTATTGAAATTCAGCAAGATCGGATCATAAATAGCTTTTTAAACGGTTTTCTATTTTCTTAAGCACCTATATAAGTAACGAATTTCATTTTTGCAAAACAAATTTTGAAAATTTTCTCAGCATTTTTCCATTGAAGAAATTAACTCAATCAGTGCAAAAAAAAATTCATTTTTGACCGATATCCAAGTCGTAAGTAAGCTACGGACTTGGCTCTAATGTAGATCGATTACAAGTATTTTTCTTAGATTTCGGTTTTTTAAATTAACCAATTCGGTTCATAAACAACCGAGTTATTGGTAAATATATTTTTTTATTTATTTAATGTCTGTTTCCTTTAGTGTTGTTGACTTCATGGGCACTGAAAAACAACAACAAAGATAAACTCAGACATATTTGGTTTTTTTCAACTTTTTGAAGCTTTTGCGTAAGCCAGATACTTCGTTCCTTAACAGAAAAATCTGTTCTTTTTAAGAATTTTTATGTTGAAAAAATGATCTAAGTAGATCAAGTACTAGGCCGAAATGCGCTAGTAGATTTTTTGAAGCTCCTATATAAGCTATGGGCCTTGTTCATGCATAAATCTATCACAAATATTTTTTTCGAATTTCAGTTTTTTAAATCAGTCAAATCAGTCCATAAATTTTCCATCATATCCTTTTTTAATTTAATATTATGTTACATTTATAAATTATTTCTTCTGCACCGAAGTGATTATATCTCCCTTAAATATGTGCGAATTATCGTGAAATTACAAAGTGTTAAATTTTTTATTTACTAGCTTTTACCGGACTATTATTTACTTTATATAGGAGCTACTATTGGACCTATTTACACTATTCGAAATTTGATATGAAAATTACTTTTAAAATTTTAAGACTTTCACTCTAATAATTCTTTAGATGAGAAAATTTATATATATATATATATATATATATATATATATATATATATATATATATTCAACGATTTTATTTCGCATCTTGGTAGCAGCTCTACGATTTATGAATCTTTAAGTTGAAACCTATTTTTCGCTTAACTAAAACAGAACAGATGTACTTATTATAAATCTAATTTCATATTAAAATATAATATGAAATATAAAAAATGGTAATATAATTTTCGCAAAATTTTTGGTCGATTTAAAGAGTTATAACGTTTTTGTAATTTGATATTTTATCGCACCACAACGATTTTAAAATGCAATTCGGAAAACTTTTTTGATATTTTAGCTTCATCGAAATTACGCTTGAGAGTGCTTCGCGAAAAAGGCATCTCTTATAGCCATTCACGTTTTTTCTTCAGAAGTTTGGGCATTCCCTATAGCGCTGCTATTGAGGGCACATTAACGAGATGTACCTCAAACGATTCATAATTACAATAGCAATAAACCTCCATTCCTTACTTTGCAATACTCGAAACGATGAAAATTTTCTAATCGAAAAAAATAAAATTTTGAAATTTTTGATTTAATTACTTGTCCACAATATAATTTAACGCTGATCAGCGACACATTGCTTGACACCAAGTTGACCTCTTTCTACAAGTGTTTTTAGTATACATTAGAGGACCTGTACACATATGTTAAAAGCTGAGATTACAGGAAGCAAAAGAAAGAGAAAAGTCTTGTTATTTTGAAATACTTTTTGGATTTTTTAAGTTTGATTGCTTGCCGGTACCACATGGAACTATTTCAGTCCTTGAATTTTTGTTGTTTTAACATAATGCATCAAATGTTAATTTAAAAAATCTAAATAAAAAAAATATTTGAGGTATAAGCTCTGTTTCTTAAAGATAAACGTAAAATAAAAATTCTCACTATATGATTCGGCACAGTCGAATAAAGCACTCTAACTGATTTTTTTCCTAAAGTTTTGTTTCTTTAGTTTCCAGAAAGTTCTAAAAAGTCATTTGGGAACTAGTAATTTGTTCAGCGAAGAAATGAAAAGTAATATAGTAAAACCATAGTAGAATAATGATAGCGGTCTATAAAGCATCAACAATATGTAATAACGTTTGAATTAATTTTTTTTATTTCCAATCATTAAAAAAAGTTTTCAAAAAATTCAAACTTCAAAAGGCAAAAATTTGAAAGAATTCGAAATTCGAACTAACTTTGAAAAACCCTTTGGGGATTTTGGTATGTTTTCATTTGAGTTAGAATTATTGAGGTAATTTTTTCTTGTTGCACTGTGTAATAGAGAAACAGGAAACGGCTTGTATTACAAAAAAGCTAAATTTTAAACATTTTTGCAATTGCTTTCCAACATTACTAACATGATATTTTTGTTTTTAGTACAATAATAAGTATAAAAAATGTTTTAAAAGAAGAAAAACTATACACTATACTATATATATTAGACAGCTCCAAAATTTACCGACTTTAAAAATTTTTTGCCCTAACTTCCCCTAAAATTGGGATGTAGAAAGATATTGTGTGAAATATTAGTGAAATCGGATATCGTTAATCCGTGCCGTATCGGACCTGCAGTTTGTATAGTGCATTTATATGTTTTTATAGTGTTTTAAAAAATTTAGCAATTAAGTTCTTTTCCTTTTAATAAAATGTTAAGAAATTGTAATCTACACGTAATTATCTATCAAGCAAGATATGAATTCGCCAGACCATACTTGATTTATAACTTTCTGAAAGGTATCTTAACAAGTATGATTTAAAATAATAGTAGCGCAAGCAGTCTAAGTACACAACCTTCCAAATTTGACCTATTTTAGATGAAGGTTTTTACTTTAGTCTACGTATTCTAAAATCCCAATTTCATTGAGATATTTTAACCAACAAAGATTTGATTATAGACAAAACATTTATAATTTCCCCAAAAAACAATATTTTAAAAAAATTTAATTTTAATTCCAAAAATCGGAAAAGGTATGAACTTTTTCTTTTTTCAAATGTTTCCCAGCTGACAAAATTCTTCATTATATACAAAAAGATTGAAGACCTATATCGAGAAGAAACTCAAAACATTTTTTGGACAAAATGTTCTAGACTAGCGATTTTAAACCACTGGTATTGAACTGAAGACAATTGTTTTTAATATTATTCCTGTATTCGCACATACTGCACTCATCAGAATATCAAAAAAACAATTTCTCAGGATACTCTTATATATATTAAAGTGCCTCCCGAAAAAAAAAACCTAAGCAGAAGAAGGCACTATAATAGAAAGAATAGAAATAGAAAGATAACGAAATAAAATAATAGTGTGGAATCCAAGACCCTCCAATCAACTCTGACTATCTCTAACCCACTTTAAACCCATTACGAACCCTATAAGGTTGCCGAGTCCTTTACCCGTAACCTCCTCCAGTCCATGTAGAATATGGCTCCCAAACCACTTAAGCCTATTACGCTGAAGCCATACACAATAACAGAGTATGTGCTCTACTGTCTCTAGCTCTTCCACCTCATCTCATGTCCTACTTACTGGTCATATTCCCTATTGTGAGGTGATCAGTAACCATACCAGCAATGACCTCTAGATTCCCACGACTCATGACCAGAAAATGCTGGTTTAAGACTAACGCTCTAGATGCCCTGCAGTCTATTCTGCTCCTCCAAGCATGATTCGTCCTTCCTAAAGTCCATTTCCGTATGTCCATGAAATATGACCCAATCGGAATCCTAACCGATACCTCCACAAAAGACCTGTACAGTTCCGAGTCCTTACGAGCTAGCACATCGGCTATTTCATTACCGCAGTGACCAGGAACCCAACAGAGTCTTATTCTGTAAGCATCCATTAGCCTTCTAAATTCCTTCCTACACTCAAGCACTAATCTGGACCTGACACAATAACTTGTCATTGCCAGTAGTGCCGATTGGCTATCCACATAGATAGGCATCCAGTGTCCATCTCAAAATTCTCCTCCAGTAATCATTTTAAATGCATAGAATTTCTGCTTGGGAAACGCTGCTTGAGTTGTATTTTTTTTTTATCAAAAATTAAAAATTGTGCACACAGTTGATAGAAAATTACATCTTTGGAGGTATTTTTTGAAAATAGTTCAGCTCTCGAAAGCGAAATAATTGAACCGAAATACTTTGGGGATATTTTTATGGAATACATTGGCAACATTTTTTATTCTCATACAAATCGAGTCATATTAATGTAAATCCTTAAATAATTCTGCCTAAATGCATATAAAAGAAAAATTTCGAACAGAAAATTGGAATTGAAATAAGGAGAATTGAGAGAATCATTACAAAAGGAATATTTGGTAGAAGAAGTAGTAAACTACGACAGGATTAGATGTCTCGAATCCTTAATTACTAGGGAACAAAAGATTTTGCCAACAAAAGATAATTCAAATTTTTTATGTAATGAAAACCTACTAAAAACTTCAAAAAAGGTATTTAAAAGGCGAATTATTTTAAAGGTCAAATATACGAATAATTTTAGAGGTCAAATATATGAAGTGCCAAATATTTAAAAATAAGCAAGAAAATTATAGTCGGTCAAGCCCGATCATATAATAGCCATTATTTATGGACGTTAAATGCAAACTCGTTAAGACCTTTAAATGCAAACTGTGGTCAATTATTGACCTTACTTCTGAAATTTTACAGTTTGATTGTATCACTGCTTACTCTTAAATTTGACAGCATTATTTAAACTTATTTAGGAGTTTTTTTTTTTTTGAATTAAGCACGTATTCCTATAAAATTTGGTTTTGCGATTAACGGTCATAGGAAGGTATTTGTACTAGATTTTATAGAATTTCGGTCGTATTTAACATACTAATAAGTATTTAAGTCTTATTCTTGAAATTATGCTTGTAAAAAAAAATAATATTTTTAAGGCTGTTTCAAAACTCCAATTTCAAACTTTTAAAAGTTTTTTTAAACAAATTTCAAAAAAGGTCAAATACATTTAAAAAAGAACTAAGTCAATACCTAGGTCATCGCTATTTTTTATCCCTGTTCCCATTCCAATCCATTCCGTTCGACTTAAACCCAATCCACAAAATAAATTCCGAACCTCGGTAATTTCTGCCTATCTTTCCCCTAATTTCCCATATATGTTATACTTAAGGCAGTCATATATTCTAAGAAAAACTTTGATGCATCCTGGTTTTAATATAATAAAATTCTATTAACCGTTTGAAGGACAAACGTATACAAATTATGTATGCTTTATTCCATTTCTCACTCCGAGAATTTTATCTATTCATTGAAATTTTATTTCCTAGTTTATAAGCAGTGCTGCTATCCTTTTTCTAAATTTAACCTATTTATATACTTTTATTCTCGAAATTTGTGTTTTAGCTTTTAATTTTTTTTTTTTAGTTTTTAAAATATCCTTGAAAAGGGTAAAATATTAGTACCTATATCAATAATGATATAGGTACTAGAATATATAGAATGATACATATTCTGGCTTTAATTTGATATTATTAAATATAGAATTTGTTATTTACTACGACTAATTTGAATATATTTTTACAAGTTTTAAAGTTTTTATTACAATGCAGGATAACTTGAAGTGTTGCAAGTTTAAATCTCTAATCTACTATAAATTTTTGATTAAGACATTCCAAAACACTACTAAATAATTGTATCTTTACTTTTGTTCAGGTTACGTGTCACAGTGTTGCGAACTAACGAGTGGCCAAAACTGGAATGATATGCCACACACTGTTGCGGACTTGGTCAAAAATGGTTAAAGTCGATTATTTTACATTTATTAATAAAAAACACATCACATATGATTTCATATATTTAAAATATTAGTTCAAAACCTCAATTAGTTTTTGAGTTATTGTAGCTCAAATTTGAAATTTGCATGTCATTTTTTTTAATTTTTTATTTATTTATTGAGTCTGTCTTTTATAGTCCTTACAACAAGTATTTAAAACTAAACCTAGTTTCTCTCTAACGAGAACCTAAATGGAGCCTCACACCAGTGGAGTATACAAAATATTGAGTCCATTTGTTAAAGTCGATTATTTTACATTTATTAATAAAAAACACATCACATATGATTTCATATATTTAAAATATTAGTTCAAAACCTCAATTAGTTTTTGAGTTATTGTAGCTCAAATTTGAAATTTGCATGTCATTTTTTTTTAATTTTTTATTTATTTATTGAGTCTGTCTTTTATAGTCCTTACAACAAGTATTTAAAACTAAACCTAGTTTCTCTCTAACGAGAATCTAAATGGAGCCTCACACCAGTGGAGTATACAAAACCTTGAGTCCATTTGTACTTCACCAAGAAGTACTCCTAGTGGGTTAAGAAGACTCTGTAGTTTAAGGATGTATTTTTCTCTGAAATTCCTTACATCGTCTTTAACTAACGCCACCTCTAAGTATCTATTGATATTTTCATTTCTTATCACCATGGTGCACCCGTCAGAGTCCTGAGAATTTTTGGAACACATGGTCATAGCAAAAAATAGATATAATTATAAATAATAATTATAATGATTCCATTTTACAATATTGTGTCCGATTTTATGGTTCGTTTTTTCAAAATTTTTTTGGTCCGAGTTGTTCATATTATCATACCATATTACCACATTGTCCAATGCTATCAGATTATGATTTCATTTTATTATTCTATCATATTATTAATCCATTTTATCATATTATTATTCCATTATATCATATTACTATTCAATCCAACTACATAATATGAAATTATATAGTTATTAATCATAAAAAATTATTTACATATTATTTTTTCATTAATTAATTTTATTTATTTGTACCATCATATGTTGTGTAAGATAATACAAGATATTTTTTATTAACTAACCAATATCTTATATTACTTGAATCACACCAAATATAACGGGAATATTGATATTTTTTACATTAATAAAACTTTGTTTCTGGCAAAATATTCAAAAATACATTTTTTTAGTCAAAAATATTAAAATTATGATGAAAATTGGAAAGGTAGATACAGACAGTATTACCCCATTTAAGGCTAAATCATAATTTTTTTAATTTTCTTTTAGCCTCAAAATTTTCGTTTTAGCTTCAAGATTTTTTTCTAGCCTTTTTTGACTTTCAAGATAGCCTTAATAGCTAAAATATTATTACTTCAACAAAACAGAAAAGAATTACTTTTTTGTTATTAATAATTTTATTTTTACAGAATCATCTATTTATGCATTTTTGTATACTTATTCGCACAAAAAATCTAGATAATTTATATATAATAAAAAACTTTGCCTGCAGCGCTTCATTCTCCAAATTAAAAATACTGTAACAAATTTTGTAGACTTACTAAGACGATTATTATAATTATTATTTGATATACATGAACAATAGAAAATATTTATGAAAATAATTTTAAAAATCTTATTAATGGGAAAAGTCATAGAAAAATTTGGAAATGTTTAATTAAAAAAGAATAATTGAAATATAACCCAAATTTGTATGGGAATTCTTTGGGCGATTTTCTATTGGGTCACTTATTACAATTTCTTTTGAAAAATATCAAAAACTAATGAGAATAAGAGAAAATAAGTTTCTATATTTTTTTAGAAAATTAAAAAAAATTTTTTTGGCCTTCGTATTTGGTATCTAGCTTTTTGACATTTTTAAAGTTCAATTTAGCCTCTTTTTTCAATCTCCTGGCAACACTTTATACGGAGATAGTAAAGTAAAAATTATTTATCGCGTAAATGAAGAACTATCACAATATGGTTTCACCGACCACTTTTCTTGACCAAAATTAAATGTTTGTCATATTTTCTTTTTGGAAATTTAATAGTAAACAATTTAAAATTCCAGAAAATTAATTTTGTTTTTATTGTTACACATTTGCCGTCATAATAAAATAGATCAAAATTGAGTTAGTTAAGCAAATCTAAAATATGTATTAAAAAACAGTGTCTTTTTTCAACACTTTTCAATAGTTCATATTTTTTGAATATAAAGATTTTCCAAAAATCTTTTTTATTGGAAATAGATTTGATGACAAGAGCTTTTATAATTAAATATGAAAATTGTAGGAACTAGCTAACATCACTGGAGAAAAATGTGTGTTTCATGCAACCCAGACAAAAATTTAGTTAGAAAGAAATTTTAATTTTTAATATGTCTGCAAATTTTCGGTGAATAAAAATATAAATATAGAAAACATTTTATTATATATTTTCAATCAATATACAGTTTAAAATGTTTTTTCATTAAAAAGTATGTGCGTGACTTTTATTTTTTAATATAAATATCCACAATTTTTAAACTTAAATATCAGTTTGGAAAATTTTTAAATGACTGTTTTTTTTTTGTCTTTGTTTCAAAAAATATTTTCTATTATTTTATTTATTTGAATTTTGTATGTATTGTGTGAATACATTTTAAATACTTTTTAATTAATGAAATTGGTGCCGTTTAAAATTTTTTTAATCTGATGAAAAACAGTTTTCAACTTTTGTTTTAAATATCACAACCCAGCTATTCTGGTAAGCTAGCAGATATAATTGGAAAAAACAAAAATAAACCACTTATTTTATGCAAGAATAACTAGTTATTTGTGTTCAAGTTGTCCATAAATTCATATAGCTATTTTTAGGCTCTATGTACCTTAACGAAAATAAAAATAAATAAAAAAAATTGCCCTCAGTATTACTTGAGCTTGTGCACAAATTAACCATTCATTTCTAATGACTAAAGTCTTACTAACTGCAACATCTTGCAGTTAATTCTCCAAGAATTTTTTTAGTATATAAGATATATTTTTAGATATTTTGATAAAAAAAAAAAAAAAAAAACTAACAACATCAGCAGTATTGACAGGAGATGAAAAACGAGGCTAAATTTGACTTTAAAAAGGCGTGAAAAGGCTAAATCCCCGTAAAATAAGGCCAGTAGACGACTAATATTTTTTATTTAAGAAATTAGTATTATTTTTAATTTTTTTGTTCTCATCAATTTTTAATAATTTTTTAAAGATATTATAATAAATTTATAAATAAAACATATAAAAAAAATAAAAAAAAAACATTATCAAAATAACCCAATGAAAAATCGCCCACAAAATGTATATACAAATTTGAATTATATTTAATATGTAAAATTTTCCAATGTTTTGAATGGATTCAGCATTTTTGAACTCTAATTCATTTTTGATTAATAGATTTCAAGTTTTTTTTTTTTTTTTTTTTTTTTTTTTGTTATTTTTCGCTTTTATAAGATTTTTAATTATATTTATTTTTATATTATTTTATATTCGATGGTTATAATGGTTTCGATGGTTTTGATGGTATTAAAAAATAATTTTAATACATAATTAATTAAGTAAGTACACATAATGAGTTAAGTTATATTTAATTTGTAGGATGAAGCGCCTCAGTCGAAAATTTTTGTAAAATATGAATAATCTATTTTTTTTTTTTGCAAATTAATACACAAAAATTCTTAAATGCATGATTCTGTAAAAAAAAAATATAGTATAAGCAAATAAGAAATGGTCTGTTTCTTTGTTGAAGTGCTAAAATTTTAGCAATTTTAATGCTAGAAAAAAAGCTAGAAGCCAAAATTTTGAGGCTAAAAGCAAAATATAAAGGTTACATTTAACTTCAAAAAGGCGAAACTAGCAACACTGAGCATCAGATTTGGGCTGAACCATTAGCCTTCTAGTTGTTCATCCAGTGGTCTAGCCAATTCATCCACGTGATTGCAATATTAGTATACTATTATACTATTGAGTACTTATTTATATAAAATAGAGTAGGCTAATAATAGTGACGCCTCATTACCAAGAAATTACTTTAATAAGTAATTGCCAATACCGAGAACCAAAAAATTTTCTCTAGGAAGTGATATTTATATTTTAAATCTTGATCAAAATAAAAAATTAAAACTATTGATGAAAATAAAAAAAATGTGGTGGATATACATTTTTTGAACACCAGAGATTGTTGCTCGATTTAAATAAAAACAGAAAATTGGATTTTTTAGTATTAAAATCCTTTCTCTGCTAACCAGTCGAAATATGTCATTTTTGTATGAAAAGAATTGCTGTCAAAGGCAAATGCAGGCCTTTGGGTGTAGTTATAATTACTTTTTAAAACTTTAGTTATAATCCATAAAAAATTAAAATATTAATTTAAGGGTTATAATACAAAATAAACGCATAAAAAGTGCTTTGATTTTAATTCCATATTTCAAACAAGAAAAAATAATCTTTTCACTTTGATAATATTGGCCAAGAAAAGTGGTCAACGTGGCCATAATATAGTGCAAATGACTTAAAATTGTGTGGAATAATTTCTTTATCATGATTCATAATTGAGACGAAAATTGGTCGTTCAGGTATAGGGGAAATGTTAGCACCCATAAAAAATAAATCTTAAGGTAAGTCTCAAGACTTTTGTGGGAATAATTTTCTATCAGCTTCCACAATTCAGATAAAAATAAAATAAGTTTAATGAGGGTAGTAGTTGTCACACAAAGGTGTTATTTTTTATATATCTAAATTCAACTGATTTACATTTTAGCCAGATTCATATTCAACATGTATAACATATTGAAAAAAATAAAGGAATTACTCACTCAAAAATATTTATTGTTTAAAATAGAGGAATTACAAAAATTGAGAAAGCTTTTTTTTCTCAATTCATATCATAGATTTGATATTACAAGGAATATAATGTCATCAAAAACGAAATTTCGTGAAAATCTAAGAAAGAGGATTTTGAATATAGGCCCTCGATAAATAAGTTGTTTTTTACTATATCTAAACAAATTACGGTATTTTTTTAATTATAAATCAGAATGAAAGGCAGATAAATAGAATCATTCTATTTTTTGATATTCGCCAAATTATTTCCATATTGTATTAAATCTTAGAAGTGGAATTAGGAGCCAGAATACGTAATTTTGCAAAATGGCAACCATTATAACTATTTGAAAATACTGGCGTTATTTTTTGGCGAATGTAGTGTACATTTTTTTTCATCATAGGCTTCAAAAATAATACAATCGGTATTTAAATTTGTACATACTATAGATTATTTTGGATGAAAAGTTTTATTTTCATAAAATACGCCTTTTGTGTTTCCTCTACCCCTTCTCTCACCATTTTGAGCTTATGAAAGAAAACTTTCGTGTATTATTTAAAAGCTCGAAATGGAATGTCACAAGGGAACGAATTTATGTATATCAAATACATAGATTCGTTACCTTTTTTTGTCAGTTCATCTAAAATTACCCACAAAGTAAATATTTATGACAGTATATATATATAAATTTATAAAGTGTCTTCACTTATTAAAATGGATTTCTATTCTTGTGACTGCAATTGCCTTTGTAGCATGGCAATTCTATGAAATACTTTATATAGTGTGATCTACGAAAGTGCTATCGAAAATAAACCAAATAAAGCAATAAATTTTCATTTCATTGCAGAATTTTTTTAACTTTCAGCCAAAAAAGGAAATAAAACGAAACCTGCTGTGCCAAATAACTTTTCAATTTTACAAGAGCATACAATGAAAGACAAAACTAGAGGCCATTGATATTTTTGTAAACATAAGCTAACTTTTTTCATACCATACTAAAAAAGTTGTATTGTCGCCGATTAATTGAGGTTTAAAAACAGCAAATTTACGAAATATCGATAACAGACAATTACTATAAGAAAAACCCACTTAGATAGCTGAAATTGAAATATTCATAGAAGTACTTAAGTAAATAAAGAAAATAATGGATATTAAAATTACCTTACTCTTAATGACTGAGACTCGTTCAGTTCAGATCCAGCTAAAGCATTTGGCGGAGTGAGACGTTATTTATTTTATTTTTTTTTTAATTCGAAATTATGTGCAAGATTTTAATGGCTAAAAAACGATCAAATTTTATACAATACTTTTATAAATTTTTAATTATAAAATTATAAAAAATTATAAAACTTGATATATTTCTCCAAAACGAAACTTTTTGCAAATCTATAAATTTCAGGGAATATTGAATAGATTTTCTTAACTTAAGATGTGCATTTCAAACAAATGAATTCATTTCAATAAAATTAATTAAAATACATGACATAGAAAACATAAAAGGTTGAGCTACGAAGGTTTTGATACCTAGATTATCAATTGTACTTGAATTGATCTAATTATATTCTTTAACATCAAATACTTGCCGATGAAGCAATAAAATAAATACTTTATTTATTTATTTTTTTATTCCATTTCAGTTAATAATAGCATTGCTCCATTACTTTTCATTACTTCTAAAAAGTAAGAAATTCTAAGAAAAACAACATAGTTTTCAAAAGCGAAAAATCAAAAAAATTTTCAAAATTTCGAAATTTCATTTCCTCTGATTTGTCTCTTATTAGACGAACACTGTTAAATATCTTACTATGTATATAAAATTATTGTGTATAGACTTTTACCGAAAAAAGAAACTGCTTTCACTTTACATTTTCTAACAATTGGCCACATTCTGTATAATATTTATACTTCATATATATGTACTTGAAAATTCAATGGTACTCATATGTGATATACAAGTATAGTACATTAATATATAGTATACTTTTATGTGTCTGTATGTGTTTTTACTACTTCCTTCCGTTTCAAGTTCTTAAAGTATTTTTTTTTTTTTTTTTAGCCACAGTTACAGCATAGCAATCAAATATAAAAGGCGCGAAATTGTAGAAAAAAATTAAAACCACAAATACTCAATTCATACATTTACCGCAATTGTACAATTTGAATGCAATACTTACTTGGCAAAAGATACAAATATATTTGTATTCATTCATTTACGAATAGAATGTAGGTTGTCGGATAAGTTTGATACATATATGGTAGAAGTGCAAGTAAAGTGTTTTAATTAATATATAGGTTATCTTAGGTAGTTAGGTTGTAAGGATGAAACCGGCACTTTGAACCAATACAGACCAATGAGTTCATTGTGTTTCCTTATTGTTTTTGAGTCCTCTCTCCATAATATTATTTATTTTTGAAAAATTTTCAAAAATTGGGTGTTGAAGCTATTTGAAAGTTTTTTGGAGGAATCGAAGACGGATATTCGTTTTATATATTACAAAAGAAATAATATTAATATGCTTTTGGTCTTCTGAAATATATAAATAAAAAGATTATTTGTTAACAAAACTCTGAAAAAAGAGCAAGAATTTAACTATATTTTTGTAAAAAATATATATTTTTATAAAACGACAATTTTAAACGGCTACATGAATTGATATAATCAAAAAATTTGTTCAGCGTATTATCTCGAAATATATTGCAAATTGCAAAATACTTTGAAAAATTCTTTCCTCATATACCTCAGGACTTAAACGAAATAAAGTCGAGCAAAAAACGAAAATTTTTAAATTCAAGCGTAAATATCTTTCTAACTGTAAGAGATAACTTAGGTCTATATACAGGTTTTTCTTTATCTTGCCAAGCATTTTACAGAAATATAAAAATTGGATATAGATTTATTACCCAAATTTCGGCCAAAAATTGTTAACTCCATGATCTCTCTGTATAAATAATTTAAATTTGGTATACGTATAGAAAATATAATGATTTATTCATAAACCAAATTTTTTACGGATATCAAAAGGGGATGGCCGAATGAATGAAATAAAGAAGACTTATGATGAATTCATATCTGATAAATATCGGCATAATTTAACTAGTTTAAACGTAAGATTATATTTAACAAAATATACAGTTAAAGTTTAATTTAGTGGGAAATTTCTAATCCGGCCAATCCCTGTATGGTTCTTTATCCCGCGCTATTATTAGATAATATTATGTATGTTTTTACTTTAAATTATTTAGATAAATTAACTAATTATTAGTTTATAGTTTTTTTGCTGAACTTTTGTTCATATTTGTTATTTGTAGAATTTTTGCATGTTCGGCTCAAGTTCATTGAATAATTATAGAATAGAGTGTAAAAGTTCTATTTGACACTCGGCAGAATGGAATGCATTTTCTGGTCCGCCACGACTTTCATCAGCATTCTTCTGCGTCTTTTTATTGTACTAAAAGCAAAATAAAAAGTCTATATTTAGCCTTAAAAAGGCTAAACTGGCAACACTGACCAACAATAAAATATTAAAATATTATGTTATCTAAAGTGTTGGCTTTCAAATGTAATAAAAATTTAATCAAAAATTAGATATACATTTTGTCACTTTTGGCCGGAATTTACTACCGTGCAGTGTGCAATAATAAATTTCTACCTCTTTCATATGTAGAAATTCGCGTTATATCTAGCTTTATCATCTGTAAAATATCGTGTACTTACCTTTTATGGTCGCCGATTGAGAAGGGAATATGTCGTTAATTTTTATATAAAGGTAAATGGCATTTGAAAATTTTGAATGCTATTTCTGCAAAAATAGTTTTTTTTTTTCTGAGTTATAACGTTCTTGAAGTAAATGAGGGATATCTTTCATCAAATTTTTTAAACAACCTACTTATTGAAATAGCAATAGCATTTAAGTTTAATATGTCTTTTTTGTATTCATTTCAATTGTTGTTGTATTAGTGATTGTATTCATTGTTATCGCTGTTGTTGCATTTATGGTGGTTTAATTCTAACAAAAAGAAACCTCAATACAAATTAATTTGCATACATTTGCATGGTAAATTCTGTTGGTTACCAATACTTGTAGAATACTTGTACAATCAATACATGTTTCGTTTTCAGTTTTTAACAACTCGTATGTATTTCTCTCGAAATAGCAAAAATACTGATTAAATCTGTTGTACTATTCTCATGTAATACATTGTTGCATTTTATTTATATATTTTTTTATGTATTTATGTACACAAACCTTTAGAATTTATATGTATTTGTGTGTATGTTTTATATTCATTGATATGAAGATATAAATGAATGGCTTTCAATTTTGTTTTCTAATAATTTGCAAAAAATTCTAGGAAAAAAAGTAACCAACAAATCACGAAATTTTGCAATTTCTATTAAATTTACCTGAATACGAGGATCGCTGTTTATATTTTTAGCCTTGTTTTAACTGGAAAATTTTATACTTTTTACCATAAACAAAATGTTTATGGTTTAAATTTTATTATAAGTCCTTTGTATTGCACAAAGCCTTAAAAAGCTAGAAATAACTATAGTGACCCTAGCACAAAAATTTAATTTCTTTTTTTTTGTGTATTTTGTATACAATAAATTAAAGAATTTTCTAATCGTAATATACAATTTTGGAGGGATTTTGAAAAGGTTGAATGGCTAACAACATATACATTAGAGTTGCTCAAAAGTCTTTTTTATGATATTCACCAACCTCACTAACAACAACTTCCTATACGGCCATTTATGCTGATGATCCCAGAACATCTTTACCCCTTTCATAATATTAGGTACCTTTAAATGTGAGATACTCTTTGGTTTTTTCATACAATGTAGAATCATCCTAATATATATTTGCCTATACAGAAAGCCTGGTATAAAAATGTTTATATATTTTAAACACAATAAATTTTCAAATTTTCTAAACATAACATACAATTTTGGAGAGATTTTTTATTATTTTTATATGCGGATAGTTCAAATGTTTATAATTGTATGTCCATACGTAGATTAAAGTATTATACAATCATTAAAGAGTGGAATTTGAAAATAGAACATGAGAAAGTTAAAACAATATTAAAGCAAATATATTTTAACATTCGGCTGTCAAAGTATAAAGCTTTAAAATGTTTAGTTTAGAATTATTTATGACAAAATTAGATTAAACTTGAAACAAGTTTAATGGTAGATGAATATTGGGATTTTGGCAGCAACAATAAATTGACTGGCCATGATAATATAAATTCAAAATACAGTTAGATAAGTATTTCTTTATTAAATTTCAAGGTATTAATTATATAGGGCGACAAAAAATTTGGTTCGTCCTCTTTCAAAAAAAAAAAACAAAAAAAACGAGAAAGAAAGATATAGTCAATCATGACCGACTATATGATAATCTACACAATTGTGTACGATCATAAAAATTCGACAAGGATACTTATATTACACTTGTGGCAAACTTTACTAAATATAAAATAAAATATACAAATACAGAATTATGCGTTGATACATCTAGATGATTTTATGCACTTTAGGGCGATTGCTGGAAGTGGGTTTATATGGGAGCTATGGTAAATTATGGACTGATTCACATAAAATTTGGGACTGTTGTTTCTACTTACATAAAACTTATTTGTGTAGAATATTAATTTGATAATAACATTCGTATGGGATTTATGCTAAACACGAATCTGTTTTCTGGTTTTTCTATCAGGTCGTAATTTTTTTGTGGACATGTCTAATCATCTTAGACAATTGGAACACTAAAAGATGCAGACGAAAACTATATTTAATTTATCTTAACATTATTTTTTTTCTGCTCACCAGTTCGGAGTTATTCAGAAATTAGTGTCGGAAAAAACAATTTTTCATGCAAAATTGAATAATTTTTTTTTCTTTCTTAAAAATTTATTTTAAGAAATAAATCTGGCAAAAAAAGTGCAGTTTTTAATCCAGTATCATAAAGCTGATATTACTATAAATAAAACAAGCCGTTTATCATGAAAATTGATACACAAATCCAGATTTTATTCAAAATTAAGTAAAAATAGACAACAATTAAGTGGAGACACACGGTGGGCAAAAACAAGTTCTTTCTTCTTCTTTAAACAAACTTATCGGTCTGAACACGAATCTGCCTACAGTTTTCTTCTACCAGGTCTTGATTTTGTTAGGGACATATTTAATATTTCTCCCTTAATAAAGTAAGTTATAGCAAAATATACTCCTGCAATATTTTACTTTAACTCGAGAATGGATTGCCCAATTTATACAATTGAAACATCAAAAGATGCAGACGAAAATTGTACACAACTTATCGTAATATTTTCTTTTTATCCGCGTTACATTTTTGGAGTTATTCGAAAATTAGTGGCGAAAAAAATATATACTTATCATGAAAAATTAGAAGAATTTTGCTTTTTAACTCGGAAAATATTGACCAGGTAATAAATGATGTTAAAATAACCTGAAGATAATTTTAATCGGAATCTATGTGAGTTTTACTTATCTAAATTTGACAAACTGTTTACAAGTTATACAAGTGTGATCGCTGGATAAGGTCTTCATATTAGTCATACCAATAAAAAAAACCAGTACGTGATAGAAAAAAAAATAAAAGCAGATTATTATTTAGCTCGTGAAACTACATCGAGTATACCTATTTTGTTATTTGTCCATTAGTCTATCTTCAAGTATGCAAGGATATTTTCGCTTAAATGTGAATAAAATCAAAATTTTTTGCATTAATTTTGATGATACATGTCTTATTTTATTTCTAGCATTACCAGCTTTATGCTAAAGAAATGTTTTTCCGACACTAGTTACTAAATAACTCCGAAAATATTGAGCATATAAAAAAATATGTAAGGGTGGCTTGAAAACATTTTTAGCCGTCATCACTTGGTATGTTATTGATAAAAGTCATACACGCCGTCCTCGAATTATGTACAAATGTAATGGCCTTAAAATAAGCGAAATATTAGACACGCCCATAAAAAAAAATCCAGACCTGATGGAAAAAAAAACTGAAAGCTGATTTGTATTAAATATATGAAATTATATATATTGGAGGATTTTTTGCCGACCAATGTTATTATGTTAAATTATAACTTTTAAATAAAATGTTTACTTTTTTAATTACAAGTAATAAATAATTATGTTGCAATTAAAACTCTTATTAAATGAATAATTATTTGAATAACTTCTGTAATAATTTCACTTAATTTTATAATTTTCAAACTTTGTTTAAATTATTTAATAAAGTATAAATTAAATCTTTCAGGACCATGAGATTATGGGTAAAGTAATCATCTGTACTTGATATTTGCGATTTTCTATTGAGTACATAAAAACATATTTTAAGTTTTTTCTTTAGACAAAGATGTCCACCTAAATGAAATTTTTAAATAAAGGATAAAAATACACATTTATAAAATAATAGAAAGTATTCAGTGCAGTTTTTTAGTTATTACGATATGTAGTTTTAATTTGTAACCTAGGCACACCCTTTTTGTCATATTATTAAATTATGAAAAATAAGAAAAATTTAGTTAAAACGAAAAATATTCACTGATAATACCCGAAAAGGTTAGGTTAGATGGGCAGCTGTAAATGTAAACTATACAGCTCACTTGCGTCTTTTTGATCCCGTTTTGATACCCTAATGGTTCGAATCGAACCATCCTGACCCGCGAATATAAGATCTGATCAGTCTGACATCTATTGCAGAGAGATCAGATAATCCGTGCATATATGGATTACTAAATACAGATGTCTTTATATTCGCAAGAGCAGGACAGTGACAAAGAAAGTATTCTACTGTCTCTTCCTCCTCTTTGTTAAAGCAACTTCTACAGTATTCGTTAAAAGGGAGTCCTAGTCTCCTAGCGTGTGCACCAGCAATCCTATACCCTGTAATAATTGCAACAAGTGTTCGTAAGTGACGCCTTAGCAATCCCAGAATAAGATTCGACCGTTTTTGATCGTACTGGGGCCATATCTGTCTCGAGATAGAACATGTCCATCTTTATTGAGCTATTCTCAACAAGTACTGCAGTATCATTATTCTGCAAGATGACAGCGGTATGCCAACTAGTTGGTCCGTTTCTTCATTTTGAAAAAGGGAACCAGTTCTGGCTAATTCATCCGCAATAATATTTCCCGGGGTACTTGAGTATCCCTTTAGCCAGATCTATGCAAATTGAATGTCTCGCTATTTCATTATTTAAAGATGTCTGGTATTAATTTACCAGCCTGGATGTTAAATAGACACCCGAAAGAGACTTAATCGCGGGTTGACTATCGGTACAAATTTGAATAACCCCTCCGAATACTTTATAGTACATTAGCCAATTTACCGCTTTCCTGAGATCTCCGCTTGAAGAGCAGTGCAGTGATTCAGCAATTTAAAGCAGATGCGAATAAAGGCATCTCCCCCTAACCCTTCAGAAGATTGGATCCATTAGTGTAAACCTTAATCGATCCGTCTTTTATAGTGGGATCGGCTGAGATTGAAACTGAGAAGCCTTTATCCAGAAAGGGTTTGGTAATACAATAATCAATATTGTCAGGGATGTCATCCGAGATTCCCAAAATGGTCTCATGGCCGTAGCTTCTACCGTTCCATGCACCTATAGTACTGAACCTAGTCACAGTTTGGCGATTAGATCCACTGACATCCAGTTCATCAGAACGAATAATGCCTTGTATGGTGTTTTACGTAGCGCACCTGTAATTAGTAGCTCTCAGATACGCAGAACTTTTTCAAAGATTCCGCATAATGTGGATTTTTCCATAGCTTTAACCATACTATCGCTCCATAAATAATTAAAGTATAGGGTGATCACCATGTCGAAGAGCAATTTGGTATTGTTAGAATTCCCAAGATTTCCCTATGGCCTTCCTACATATATAACGAAAAACGATCTAATATAATTTGTTAATATTCTTGAGGACATTCCATTACAATTCCAAAACACCATTAAAATTTTAAGATATTGCTTCTCTAAAGATCTCGTAGAGTCCTATATTTTAAATCAAATTGATTTAGAAAGCGTAAGAACGTAGCAATTTAATTACTCTTAAATCGTTTACACATATAACTTACCAATTCACAACCTCTGTTATTTCAATATATATCGTAAATATTTTTTGAAATACGCTCGCGGTAGTCGAAGAAAAGATATATGTTTACGAATTTCAAATTTTCTAGGCAATATTAAAGGATGCGTAAGTTTACAATAAGAAGCATTGACCGAAATAGAACTTTATTATCACAATTTTTTTCTTTAATCAATTCGTTTCCATCGTTTGTCAAATTTTTAAAATATTATTTAGGACCGACCGACTGCATTTTCGGAAACGATGTACTTTTTAAAAATCATTACAATGAATTACAGTTAAACTCAAAAATTTGGGGAAAAATATATTTTTTTAAATATATTTATTCAAAAATTCAGTGTGTAATTTTTATAACTAATTTATTATGTCATTTCGAAGTCTACTACATACTCTAGTCATAGATTGATATAGATATGAAACTGAAAAAAAGTTCAATTGAAAAAACTACTGCAAAAAGCACATTTTTTTAGCAACATGTACCTAGAATTACGTTTTTTGACAACCGATAGAATATCATATATATGCTTTTGCGGTGTAACATTTACTTTTCACTTTTCATATTTTTTTTAGTACATTTAATAACAACTACGCTGCACAACAGCATTTTTCACACAAGAATGTTCGAATATCCTTTTAAAAGATTTCGAAATTTTAAAATTAACATTTTTTTATGAATTACTTTAAAATCTTTTAGTTATTCAACCATGGCAGAATATGATCTAGAAATTCCAGAAAAAGTTTTTGTTTTAACCCTTCTGGTCTGTCTAATGTCAAAAAAGTTTTTCTAATATTTTATAATATAAATATCCTTTAGGTATTTACAACAAATTATTCTGCAATTATATTAATTTTAAAAACAACATAATTAAATTTCTGAATCCACAGTTTGTTCCTTTAACTTCAACAGTTTAAATTTTATAAAATTTTAAATATACCCTATCAGTGTTTGTCTAGTTTTAAATATTATTTAATAATGATTGGCAGAATTGTTTTAGACTTAAAGGCAAATCGTACAGAAAATGGTTGAAATTTATTTATTTTACCTAGCTTCTTAAAATATTTATGTGAAATTCGAGGTACATAGGATTTTTATCGGCATTAAATATACTAACAAATTGCAAGTCTTTGGTTGCATAATAAACCATAGTTTTCATATGAGGCCCATTCCCGAAAATTATTTAGACGTGTATACTATAAAAATATTAGTATCGAAGTAAAATTTGGCATGATTTTATATAATAAATTTTGCCTTTAATTGACCATATCTCCCATGCAACATCAATTTCAGAACATCACTTTAAGATGCATAAATTAAATATAATATAATTTGTGATTATATTTGCAAAAATTTAAATTTATATAACTTTTTTTTGGGCTTAAGTTCATTGAATAATTGTAGAAGAATACATTGAGAAAGTTTTTTTGGACACTCAATAGAATGGAACGCATATTCTAGTCAGCCACGACCTTTATCAGCGCTATTCAACGTCTCATCGTGGTATTCTCTGTAGACATAATTATTCAATAACCTTAAAACCGAATAAAAAAATTCTAAAAAAATCTATAAAAAAGTTCAACAAAAATTACAAAATAATTAATTTATGTAATTATAAATCACACTATCAAATTCATATATAAGATCCATTTCAGAAATTCACTTTAAGCGCCAAAATTTCATATAAATGCCAGATTTTTAATTAAATTTGATATTAGTAAAGTTTTATATAAGTATATAGACTGGGGTATGAAGTTTAATAAGGATCGGTCCAAATATGTTCATAGTTCCCATATAAGGACCTAACCTGAACCATGTACATAATGGTGTAGGTTATTACATGGACGTTGACTGACGACACCTCTTTTGTTGTAATTATTCACAAAGCAAAATTAAATATAATATCAAAATCATAGCCTACTTTTCTTTAGCAGATTAAAAATGCAAGTAATGAATTTAAAATTGAATAAATAAAAGTACTACACTTATCGTCTTTTATGGTTTCATATATATTTTTAAGTATTCCAAATTCATACCACACCTAAAATAAGAATTACTAAACTTTAAACAAAATGGCTTTAAAATTGGCTTTATAAGTTTTGCAGGCTCGAAGTCCCAATAAACTGAAAGTTAAATTTGTAATTTTGTCCTCATGAATAATTTGCAAATCGTTGTATGTATTAAAGTAATAAAACTAAACCATAAAACTTGGGTACTTAAAACTAAATGTTAATATCTTTAACATATATTATTTTTGTAATTACTTGTTGGAAATTTTCAAGTATATTAAAGTCTTAAATATTTGAATGATATTTTAGCTACTTTTATTTGGATTATTTTAATAAAATGCAATCCTATATAATACCAGAATTCTCCTCTTTCATTTGATACCCATATAGCCCTATAATAGAAAATTATAAAGTATCATAATAAAAAATTAACCTCGAATATCCTTCAAAATTTTAAAATCCTTTAAAAAGGAAAAACAAACACGAAATGAAAAATTGAAAATGCAGTTATACCATGTTATGTCATATTTTCACATTGTAAGAAATCTCCGGTTTCCCGGGTTTGTAGCTGGGGTAAACTCAGATGTGTCCTGGATTCTTGCATAAATAAATAACCTTGTTCCTATTTTAATATTCTACTCATGTTTCTTTATTTCTTATTTATTCCACTATTTATATTTTATTTTTCATAAACTTTATTTATTGAGCCACTTGCAAAATGAAAGCTTATTTGTTGAGAAAGTCTGTTCCGTGAAGCCTCCGTGAAGCCTCCATGTTGCCTTGCCAGTTCTACACTTCCTATTTATTATCTCCTATTAATTCTTTAATATTGGACGTAAGCCGAGATTTCTTTAGTCCCTGTATTTTCTGAGTGAAAACTTCAAAGAAAATATTCTACCACTTGGATCTGAGCAGTGCTTATCTCCTACCACTTGAACCAGATTGTAAAACTTGCTGAAGCTTTTAATCTTACTGATTGTAAATCAGTATACCCTACGCTGAATTGATGTAATCAATTCAACCAACTTTATTATTTTTTCCCCTAACACTGCCCTGTTAGTTCCTATATTTTTTATTAACCGGCTACTCACCATGCGTGCCTTGTTCACTGTCCAGCACAAAGGAGAGAAAAAGAGCTATTGTAGCTTTATGCTGGCTTATATACATTTCTTAAAACGAATGTTATTGTAGTTTTTCTGCACTTTGTTCGAACCGATAGCGGTTGTTGCATCGAAAATTTCTTTCTGTTGTCTCCTTTATGTTCGCTACTGTAAGAGTTTCGTTGATCTGTGTGTAAGTGTCTGTGTATGTGACTTCTTGTTTGTTTATTTTGTCTCCTTCTTGCTTGCTGCGTTTCAATCTTTCCTCGGCTTCTCTGTTTGCAGCTACTATTACACTTCTGTGTATTCCTTCCTGCTGCTTCTTCTCTCTGCTGTTGTGCTTCTCGCTTCTACCTCCATGATTCGTCAGTTCTGTTACTCCGCCTGCTCAGCTGTGACGATGCAGGCATTGACGTTTTTACGAGACTTCTCTCCCTGCTGTTTTTTACTTCTACTTCTGCTTGCTGCATTTTTTCTCACAGTTAACCTTTAAATGGCTAGCATGGAAATTTAAGATCAAACCCACCACCTGCCCCTCATCTGAATGCCTTTTCCTCATGTATACTCCATCGACCTCAGGAACACTTCGTTGCACCCTTTACCCCATCGACCTCAGGAACATCTGAAATGAAAAGAGTTACATAGGCGAATTCTAATTCCAAGTATTCATTTATTAATAGAAAAAAATACGCCACGATTAAATTCCATTATGGTGTGGACCTAATACACTTGAATTAAGTCTTCGTAATATGTATATGGAATTTATCAGGTTTGAGACAAATTTTTGAATATTGTTGTACAATGTTACGAACTAATTTTCTTCTTTTTATGAACACTAACAAACAACAAGTTACACGAGTTCTTTTTCTTATGATAATATGGCTTATTTTAAAGAAATCATCAGTTTATGTACACAAAAAAAAATTAATTATAAATTGCTTGCACCAATTATAATATTTAATTATTTATGTTTTCGTTTGGTACAAAATAACAAAATTAAGTTAAATGAAAATAATATATATTTTTATTTCATTTCTATTGCATCTTTAAATTGAATCAGTTACAACTATGGTTGAACATTTTCTGAGAACAATTTGCTTTTAGATGTATATAATATATTTAAAACATGAAAGATAACATTAACTTTAAGTTCAAATATATTGAACGACAGCCAATGACGTCAAATACAGATAATGTTGTGCAAAATACTATACTTCATAGTGGCTAAATTAATTTTTTTTTTTTTTTTTTTTTTTGCATTACAATGATTATAAGCATAACCAGAAGCATCAAAAAAGGGCTAAATTGTTCTTCAAAAAATTTAAAAAATATGAAAAAAGTTAAAATAATTTTTAATTAAAATTTTTTTCTCGTTATCGTAAGATTTTTATATCTTTTAAATATATTGTAATAAATTTATAAACAAAAAAACCAAAATCGCAAAAAGGAATTCCCATACAAATTTTTGTAATATTTTATATGAAAACAAGTAAGAAAGATATAGTCGGTTAAGTTCGACCATATGATACCCCACACCATTGCGTATCTCCATCAAAATTGGATGGGTCTTATATTAGAAATGTAGAAAATTGTGTACCAATATTTTTACTAATTTGAAAATAAAATACACGAATACAGAATATTACGTTAAACTAATATTTATATGAATTTATGCACTTTTGGTTGACCCCTGTATGTGGACTTATATGGGAGCCATGGCAAATTATCCTCATAAAATTTGTCACTGTGATTTCTACTTATATAGATCTTATTTGTATCAAATATAAACTTAATACTATGTGATTTATGCACGTTAAAGTGAAGAAGAGGGTTTTATATGAGAGTTACGCTCAATTATGGACCGATCTTCATGAAATTTGACACACAAAACTTCTTTACATCGAATTTCATTATAATATTGCTTCATTTAAGGCATTTATAATTATTAAACCCTTATTCCGGGAGGACATTTGTATGGGGGCTAGATGAAATAATGGACCGATCATAATCAATTTCAATAGGCTTCGTCCTTGTATCATGAAAGTCCCTATGTGCCAAATTATTATAATTGAATTATCTTCAAAATTGCAATATGTATTTTGTGCACAAGGTTTACATGGACAGCCAGCTGTCCAGCCAGACGGACGGACATCGCTAGATCGACTCAAAAAGTGATTGTGAGTCGATCGGTATACTTTAAGTTGTTACATACATCAGCACAAACGCATAGTATCCCATCCACCTATGGTGGTGGAGTTTTGTAATTCGGTTTCAATTAAGCATTTCTAAATTTATGGTTGATTTTTCGCTTTAACATTTTTAATTATATTCATAATTAGTGAAGTATATTAAAAAATAATTGTAATCGAATTAGTAAGTCTATAAAATTAGTTTAGAAAATTAAGCACCGAAGGCGAAAATTTCTGGTAAATATAAAAAATCGTGCAAATAATTAAGAAAAATGCTTTAATGGATGATTATTTAAAAATAAAAATAAAAATAAAAATAAAAATAAAAATAAATAATCGTAAATAATGACCGTATCACAGTTTTTAAATACAAAGTAGTTAACAAATATTTTAGCCTCTTAAATCATCATTAAAAGAATTGTATTCAAAAACAATTTCTCACAACATTTTAGCTAATACACTGATTTTTTCATGTAAGCAATCATTTTCTATTTTTCTTTTATTTTTTCTGTTAGTGTTTGATTATTTGAATTCGTTATTCGTAATTTAATTTTTATTTTTAAGGTTTTTGAATAAAAAAAAAACTAATTTATATAGTTGAGATATACAAATAATGAGGTTTTTTTTTTAATTTTTATTAGAATGAGAAATATTGGAATGACACAAATATTTTGTAATCAATTCAACATCACTATTCTAAAGTTATTTTATTAATTTATTTTTTATTGTCATTTTGTTATTGCTATAAATTTGCATGCAAAAACCTGAACGAAACTTCAAAATTTTAAAGCGGAGCTGGTACGTTGGGTTAAGAGCAACTCATTCTCTAAATACATTCAATTTTGATTTGGCGTAATGGAAAAATTATAAACACTGGAAAGGAAAAAAACCAATACGATCAGATTAGCATATAGGCAAACGAGTAGTCTCTTAATCCTAAAATACCCAGATAATATTTTATTTTATTTTCGGGTGTATAATTGAAATGAATTGTTATATAAAATTAACCACATGTGGGAAGGAATATTGGCCGGAGATATTTAGAGTACTTTTAAAGTTGGAGCAAAGTTGCTTTAATTTTTTTTTATTTAACAATAGTTTCATAGAAAAAGTCACCAACCACTAAAATAATTCATTCAATTAAAAATGTTTAAATTTGCACCTCTCACCAAATGATTATATGAATTACTAACAATTGTAAAATTTTAAAAACAGAAAAAAATTTCCTATTAAAACATTTACTAAATAAATTAAGTAGATAAATTAATGAATTAAAAATTAAAATGTGTAAAAAAATTCTACTAGAATTTTATTTTTACTTTTATCATAATTTTGTTCGAATAATTTAAATTTAATTAAAAATTTTTGAAATAAAATGAAAAAATTTTGTTATTTTAAAAATATAAGATTATAACTTATTCTGTGTTACATAATGTGTTTTAAGCTAACAGTTGTTTTTTGATTTATTTTTATTAAATTTTTTCTAACAATGATTTCTAAGTCTGCTTTAAGTTTTTTTTTTTTTAATATGGCCGTAAGAAACTATTTTCATCATTACTGAAATAATAAAATATTACCCTTTTAAATTAAATTTTAAAAACCAAAAAGGGCTAGGAGATATAACTATTCCCTGTACAATGCTGCAAGCATTTGTTAATTTTTAAATTCTGTTTCCTCTTGTGATGTAAAGCTTTTTATGTTTTGGAAACATTTTTCTATTTTTAAAAATACCCATATCTGTTATGCGTATACCTATATCGCCATTATAAGTTCTTTAAATTATAATTCTAATACTCTGAATGCTTTTTCTTTAAATTTCTTTACGAGCTGTCTAATTTTATAAAAAAAAAACCAAATAATTAGCCAATAAGCTATTAATTAACTCCAATATATTGTTTATATATATATATATATATATATATATATATATATATATATAATATATATATAATATTGTGAATTTAAGAGTTTGGTGTATGTCGTATGAGCTACACAAATTTAATGTTAATTAAATTACCATCAGTACTCATACGTATCGTAAGCCTTAGTAAAGCAATTTCATGGAATATCTCCTTCACAACTCAGTGATACATAAGCTCCTAAAAAAATATATAAAAATTATGTTGCAGAAAGATTTTTCAATCGCAAATAAAAAACAAGTGATTTTCCAATAGAAATGGGTACAAATTTTACGTTCTATAATTGTTGTCTTTTGTATTTTATTCATTTTTATTTGTTTATAAATGTAACCCATAATCGGTATTCCATAATCGGCATTCCTATTTTATCCGAAATGGTTAATTTTTTTAAATAAATGTAGAGGTCAGCAAACAAAATCTTCTGGAGTTGGTACAACGCAAACATATACGACATTGCGTAGTGGCTGAGGTACAGATTCCTAGTGAGTCATGGGGCTAGCAGTTGGACCACCAAGTTTGGTTGGTGTTGATTATCTCTTTTAATTTAAGAGATATTGAGGTCGAAGAAAAGTTTTTATCTTATTTTTGGTCTCAGTTTTTTATGTTTTTTTTCATTGAAATCATCACCCTGTAGTTATAAAAAGACCATCCGTCAGAAAATACATTTTGTGTGTTTAACCAACATACAGACGTATCTAAATGACAGAATAATACAAATAAACTGAAATAACTTCTTAAAAATTGATAAAGTTTGGTTTAGTCATGATGGAAAGCAGTTGCTCTAAGCCTCTATTGTTTTACTTTATTCGCATTTACGTTAAATTTCTTTTGAAAAAATAAAAATTATATAGTCCGGAACAAACAAAATATTTTAAAAATTAAATAATACTGCCAACTTTTTGGAATAAAAAACCAAAAACGTTAAACTTTTTAAAGTTTCAATTTCAGAATAATATAACTTTTTATCGGATTCATATGGTCATTTATATGATTCTTACAGCAATAAGATTTAGAATTTTGTGAGAAATCTCTCGAATATTTTCAAAAATTATATAATGCAAAAAAAGCCCGCCAGGTTTAAAAAATTAAAAAAAAATACTCCAAAAATATGAGAAAATATGAGAAAAACATGCAACAAAATCATAAATGAATTTTTGGCGATTACAAAAAAAAAAAAAAAATGTATACCCGAGGTGATCAAATTTGGTGGTCTTCCAATCAACTCGAAAACAGTTCAGATCTAGCCCTGTCAATTTTTAATTAGATATTCTTAACCAATCAAAAGTTACAGAATTGTTTCCAAAAAAAAAATGTTTTAGAAGCACTGTGCGTTGGTAACACCGCTAACGGAACGCGCTCCATTTTGGTCAAAATACAATAATATGAAGTCGTAAGTCTATGCAAATAGTCGTGCTGTCGCTTAAACTAAAGAAAATCTATGCGGCTCTTCTGAAAAAAAAATAAAAATTTTGGTTCTTCCATAAATAGTGCATAAATTTATTTTTTACTAATTACAACTATATTCTAGTTTTAACCGATCAGAGCATATGTTCGCTCGTTGCAGTATAAACAGACCAAATTCTCTGGCGGGAATCTTCCAAAATAGCTGTAACTTTTTTCAAAACGTTAATTTTTGGTCCTGATACACACACTATTCTCATTCAACCCTAATGTTAATTCAGATACTTGTTTACAAAAATTTAAATCCCTTACAAATCGTCCACCTCAGTCTGTGAAAACTTTGAGTTTGTCATCTAGCAATTTTATAAATCAGTAATATTTTTTTATGATCTTCTAAGTTATCTTGTCCTAAAAATTCAAGTTTATTTTTATTCGAAATCAAAGGATGAGATGTTGCAATTGGATACACCCAATTGCCTATATTTAGATATCACTAGATAATTGGGATATTAAACTGAATTATTAATTGTTAGCAGATTCAGATAGACTTCGCGTTTTGAATCACGTTCTTGCATTAAATTTCTATTTATTAACATTTTGTAGGAAATTTTCTAAAACAAACCTTTTTCTTCCTACTATAAACATACTAAGTATTCATTTACTTTTTTTTATATAAATCTCCCTTACTTACATGTACAAATAAATAGAGCATTTTCCCTCATTTTGTTTTCAAAAAAGTTAAATAATTTACCAACATAACGTATGTAATTTTATTTAATATAACAAAATGCCTAAGTCGTACTTTATGTGACATAAATGTGCCGTTCAATTACGATATAATATTCCATAATGATGATCACTATTTCGAGGACACACATAGACAATTTTCTAATCGTATCATCATTTTTATGAACTAAATTACATACTTTACTTCCTCCGCCCTCTTTTCTTTCAGAATATCCACCATTTAAGAGGAATATTTTGGTTGAAGAAAAAAGTTTTTATTGAAAACGAAGTACTAGTACAGGCAAACTTATACACAGCGTTTGAAAAACTAGACCCCAAGTAGTCGTAGTAGCAAAAAATAACAAAAATTGTAATTTAAAAATGTTTAAAACTTGTAGTAGTTTATTTGATTAAACTACCGCTACCCTCTTTTTCTTTTTTTGCAGCAGTATGAGTTGTGGTCAAAAACCAAATTTTAGAAGGTAGTGTAGTTTTTATAGTTTTGTTACTGATCTACTTTTATATATAAATAATAATATTTTTACCTATATTCACAACAGAAAACTCCTACCTACTTTGCATAGTTCTATAGATAGTAAACAGAGTAGCAGTTGAAGTAGTTTAATAAAAAAACTAAATAGCTTAAAAATAGCAAAACAAAGTATAAACTAAAAGTACTGATAAATATAGTTTTCAATTCATTTACTTTTTTACATTTTATATCTATATCTTAGTATTTATAAAGATCATTTTTAAGGGTTATTAAATAAATTGCCAGATTTTCAATATGTCATTACATGCTGTGGAAAAACTATAGCAATTTTCTTCAATATTCCTATTTTTCTTGTTATTTTAAAATGTATGTATGAAGTTCTGTGTATTAAAAATTCTAAATGAAAATGTTTTAATGATTATACAGTGCAAGAAGAAAAAATTTTTTTCAATAATTTCAACGAATAATGAAACTGTAAGAGTAGTCTAACAAAACCTAAAAAGGATTCTTTGAAGTTTGTTCTAAATTCATTTTATGGCCTCTTGAAGTTCGAATTTTTTGGACTCTTTTTTCAATATAATTGGAAGTAAAGATCTTTTAAATTATTTTGTTCAAATCTAGTTATGTGTCTGTTATTTTATAGAGTATCACCATTATTATACTAGATTTTTGTCATAATATTTTTGCTGTATTTAACTTGAACTTATGTCTAACCAGGTGTGGATCCACTCAAAGCATTTTGGGGGAATTTTTTTTTAATTTTGGGAATAGGACAAATTAAGTTTAAAATGTATTTCTTTTTATTAGATTTTATAACTATTTTCATTAATTGCACAATTTGATTAAGTGAAATTTTTCAATAAAATGACGTTGTAAGAGAATATTCTGGTATAATTTATTTATAAATTCTGACTTAAGGTATTGAAAGTTTTTACCTCTGCCTGAAAGAGAATTCAATCCATTGTGATTTCCTTATGTCTGTTAACATTTCATCTACGAAATTTAGGGATCTTGTTCGTACGAATACTGGAAATGTCTGGATGACTTCCCTACATGTTCTATATTCGTTGTGGGCAATCACACTTATGCGATGTAAATGTGGCTTGAATTTTGCTCATAATTAGAATATTTGATTTACGTTAAAAATAAATATTATATATAAGGTTTTTGGGGACGCTGATAACGATTCTGTAATAAATAATTAAAAAATGGCGGCAAAAGTTTTGTTTTATTATTTTACGAGATTTGAGTTAATTATATTTGACAGATTTGTAGTTTCTGAATACGATTATGGTTTTTGATTTTACGAATTCTGAAAGGTGGAAGTAATGTGGCGTGTCGAAATGAGATATGATCAGCGTTACCATTCAGAATTTTTAAAATGTGTGCAAAAAGAGGATTTTGAAAAAATAAGTCGCCAAAAAAGAGGCCAACTGCTTCAAGATTTAAAAAACTCTCTAAAATTTCTTTAAAATTTGATAAAATTAAAAACAAAAAAATATTTTTTAAGAAAAATTACTAAATTAAACTTTATTAACAACAAAATAATTTATAATAATAACAAAATAATTTATAATAATTCTCATTATTGCAAAAATAAAGATTTATTCATAAAACTAGTTAACATAAAATACTCTTTTTGTTAACTAAACTTCTGTACGTTTTTACGAAATCTTTACTCGGACTTCAGTCTTACAAATGACCATCTAAAAAATTTAGGATTGAAAGCATAAAATCATAAGTTACAACCTTAGGTACGTAGGTAGGTAGAGAAGCGTTGCGTTGCAGTACTCAGAAGAGTTTCTATACATCCACTCGGAGACCTAGAGGTCCATTGTGAGTCCCTCCATAGAATTTATAGAAAAGTAGAAAAAGTAGAAAAAGTGGTAGTAGTGCCAAAGTGATCCAAAGAAAGAAAAAGATTACAAAGCTGAGACCAAGAAAAGAACAGAAAAGAATAGAAAAGACTTGGGTAGAAGGAATAATACTACCGCCCTATTTCGTTCGCTCTTAGCCAGCCTAGTCCCATGACGAATCCTATCAAGCTACTTCCTTGATATGCTATCTAATTCGTCAACGAATTGACTGCCTAGCCATTTCTGCCTTCTTAGTTGTAGACATGGACAGTGGCATATAATATGCTCAACCACCTCTATTTCCTCATTATCTTCGCACAACCAGCAAAGACCGGAGGAACCTACATATTAATTTCCTTTCATTCCCCCTATGGGACAATGGCCCGTTAGAACACATATCATAGTTTTCAGGTTTCCCCTTTTCATGTCAAATAGTAGATTTGTATCTGCTTTATCAAGTTTAGGCCATTGGACCCTTGATAATCTGCAGTCCGTTCTACGATTCCATGCATGATTGGTTCTATCCCGAATCAACTCTCTAATCAACCTGATGTAAAAGCCTAGAAGTGGTCTCGCACATCCAAAGCTGAGCCGTTCCTGGCTAATTTATCAGCTACCTCATTGCCAGTTATCTCACAATGACCCGTTACCCAGCAGAGTCTAATATGATAATTACTCATCAATCTCCTTAGAGCCTTCTTGCAGTCTCTAACTAACCTCGACTTGACAAAATGTCCTTTTATGGCCTTTAGCGCCGTATGGCTATCTACATACAAATTTACCTCTGTATTCTCTTCAATGTTCCTTGCTATCAATTCCGTGGCCAAGTTACAACCTTAAGTCTGTTGGACAATTATTTGTTTTTGGTGATAATTTTGAAAAAAATACGTTCCGGAGAGGAAATTTTTTTTATTATTTTTAACAATCCGGTTCAAAAAGTTTCGAAAAAACTTAATCGTTAACTTTAGTTTTAATAGTTTCAATTCATTAATAAATTCTCCTGGGTCTTTTCTTACTATATTGTTTATTTAGGCAATATAAAACCTTTAAAGAATAATTTTTTAATCGAACTGTTGGACTATGAAATTTGTATTTTTCCGTTTCCCAAAAAACCTTGATATTTTACAACAATTTTCTATTTTTTGAAATACAAAAAAAAAATAATAATAATAATAATAATAATAATAAAATTAAAAGTAATATATCTGGGAATAATTAACAGATTTTAATGGTTTAAACTTTGTTGTTATTATTTTACTGTTGTTCTCTTAAGAATTTCAAATTAAATGAATTAAAAAGGAGATCATGATATAATTAATATTAATATTGATTTAGAATTTCAAGCTAGTCAGATAAAGGGAATCCGTACTTTTTGTTTTCTTCTTTTTAAATTCTTATTTCCAGACTGAAATTTGTAACATTCTGAGAACTTCTTTCAAATAAAGTAAGTTAATTTCACTGGTTTAAATTAAAAATATTTAAACATAATTTTCGAAATACATATTTCATATATTTTTTTTTTTTTTTAATTAAATAAAAAAATCAAGGCTTAGTGATTTCATTTAATTTGCGAAAATACAATTTATATTTTATATGAAGCAATACATTCATATTTTTGAAAATAGATTCAAACTGAAAATGGATGATCAATAGTTAAGTTATTCGGAAAATTACTTTTTTTTTGGGAATATTTTTGTGTTTAATGCTTTTAGCCTAATAGAGACAGAACAATGATTTTAAATGATATAAATATGTGCAGTAGAATTTTTGAAATACAACTAGACCGATCCATGTCCAAGTTATTTTATGAGCAGGTAAAATGAACACTTTCTAAAATCAGTAATTTCTAATCGACTAGTACGATTTACATTTACGGGCTTAAAATATTGCAAAAATTATTATTTTTGGCATATTTTAGATATATTTTTTTTTTTTTTTTTTTTTTTGTTCGAATTAAGAATTATGAATTTTTACGAAATCCAGAATTTTTTATTTTTACTCCCGAAATAGGTAATGATGTGAGATTTTTTTTCACATAATTTCAAGGAAATCGAATTGGATCCAGGTTTTGTTAAAATTCGAAATTTGGATTTTCAGATATGAATAACTGGATAACTATAAAAGTTATATAATATTCACTAGCCTTTGAAGTGGAAAGAGAAAAAAATATTAGCAAGCATGTGAACATTTTTTTTAATCGGATCAGCCGACAACAATTTACAAAAATTGTCCGAAAAACCACGTTTATCAACGATATATTGTGTCCACTTTCCAGGGTTTCTACGTTGCATACAGTTTTCATGAAATTCTGTCAATATTTATATAGCAGTTGTCCTTAGGGATTTTAAATGTTTATATTTTTATTTTACGAATATTTTTCAAATTAAGTGACTTACTAACTTTCATCCCAAAAATGTCTCATTAGCAGAAAAATAACTGCCTGTTTTTCTATGTTGAAAGAAAGATTCGTTCCGAAAATTCAAAATTTTTTATTTTATAAAAAATATTTTTTTCGTTAAGCTAAAGTTTTTAAGTAATAATAAAATTTATTAGTGTAATTTAAATATATTTATTTAAGTGATAAAAATATCACTTAAAGAAATGATATGCAATAATTTGGAATTAACTTCTTTGAACTAGGAAAAAGAAATGAAATTAGAAAATTGTTCTCTATTGGAAATACGAGGACGGATCAATAAGTCTGTAACTTTTTTTTTTTTTTGCAAAACAAGAATTTATTTTTCAACATAATCTCCTTTTAACTCAATATACTTAGTCCAACGTTTCTCCAGTTATTGTATCCCTTCCAAAAAATAGGATTTTTCGAGGTCCTTAAAATAGGCATTTGTTTGGTCAATAATATCATCGTTGGAGCTGAATCTCTTTCCACCGAGCCATTTATTTAGGTTTGGAAATAGGAGGTAGTATCTAGGGGCTAAATCCGGAGAAAATGGCGGATAAGGTACCAATTCGTAGCTCAATTCATAGAGTTTTGCCATTGAGACTGCACACGTGTGCACCCGTGCATTATCTTGATGTAAACGAACTTTTTCTTGGCCATATGGGATCGTTTTCCTCTTAAATCCTCATTAAATAGATCTAGTAAGTTGGCATAATATTCGCCGTTTATTGTTTTTCCCTTTTGAAGGTAATCGATGTGGATTATCTCGCGTGCATCCCAAAAAACTGTTGCCATCACCTTATTGGCCGACAAACTTTCCTTGGCCTTCTTCGGAGCAGGTTCACCCGGAGAAACCCATTGTTTAGACTGCTGCTTGGTCTCCGGAGTACAGTAATGAATCCATGTTTCATCCACAGTTACAAAACGCCGCAAAATCTCATTCGGATTGCGGTTACGTTTACGTTTACGTTTATGCTCAATTTAGAGCAAACGCGGCACCCATCTTTCAGACAACTTTCTTAAATCCAGGTGATCATTTAAAATCGAAACCACACTGCCATATGAAATGCCTATGGCATCAGCAATCTCACGCACTTTTACTCTTCGGTCGGCCAACACCATATCGTGGATTTTTTTTCAACATTTGCAGGTGTACTGACTTCAATTGGCCGTCCAGAACGTTCAGCGTCATTTGTACTTGTGCGACCACAACGAAAGTCAGTAAACCACTTTTTTACCATTGAAATCGATGGTACATAATCCCCATAGCATTTATCGAGCTTTTCCTTGGCTTTATTGACGGTTTTTTTTTTCGCAAAAAATAATATTTAATGAGCACTCGAAATTCACTTTTTTCTATTTTTAGAAAAATACACGAGGTTGTATGTTACGAACATCTGTGAAACGCACTTGTTGTTATTTAAAAATTTTAAAAATCACTTGCATCTAATTTTGTTATAAATTTAAAAGGAAAAAAATATGGCATTTTTCCAAAAAATTATTTTAGCTCCAGTATAATATAAATAAAATTGATTAAAGCGTAATGCATTTCTTTAGTATATTGATTATTTAGAAGTAATTAGCAATAATTTTCAAAAAAAAAAAAAGAGAAAAGTATACACATAAATCTACTTTCGAAGTGGTGAAAATGTTCATGTTTAAGAAGAACTTGGTTGTATTTTTGCTGCATTATTTTCATAAATAAAATAAAGCAGAAATCAAAATTTAACAAAGGATGTTTTTATTTTATAATTTATAAAATATTTTGTCTGATTTATAAAAAGCAAAAAAATACTAGAAAACCCATACAAGTCTATATGGTAACACTAATTATCTTTATGTGGCAAATCAGTCAAAAGATGTATTTTTTAATTTAAAACAATTACTAAAAAAAATTTTAGTAATACTCGTAACCACATATATATGACTTAACGCAACGTATTTAAATGCAATACAAACTACATTATTCTTATTGTTATTAGTCCTTCGTAATTTAAAGGAAAGTCTAAAAAAGTTAAAATGCAATTAATATGTAACATATTTAAAAAATATGGCAATATTCAACACATTTTATTAAAATGTTAACATTATAAAAACACAACATAAGTAAAAGCGAATCATTTTAAGACTTATTACAACAACGTGCTTAAGTTTTGTTACAACTACAACGTGCTCATTTTTTTATATCTGCTTTTTTTTTTTTTTTGTTCTATGTTTATTGCTGACTCAAAAACTACTTTTTCTGCTATCTATTAACTACCTCCTCTACTAGTTTATTACTGCCTCTTCTGATAGTATTAACTACACAGTAAAGGTAGCACGAAAAATAAAATAATATTGTAAGGAAACTAGACATAAAAATTAAACTAAAAATGGAGTGGTAAGCAAATATTTTATTTTTAAAACTATTAATGCATTTGAACTATATGTTTTATAGCTTTCGCTCCATTTCCAGTTTTACTTTTTTAAAAGCAGCAAGAGATATAGAAAGTTTTAGACTACAAAAATTGATAAACACTTTTGCTACCACTATTGACAATTTTCAGTAGCTGTAGTTTTAACCAGTTCAAAAAGACTTGATATCAGTTGGAGTTTTTCAAACGCTGCTTATGGACTTGTAAAAGCAATTTTGTTTATATATTGTAATTTGTATATAAGTTGTGGTTGTAATCACGTTTATAGATGAGTGTGAGAATGTTTGTGTCATTTTTCCGTTTATCTAACAAAATGACTACTCACTGAATGTGCCATGAATAAAACTATAAACCTATGAATGAACGAAATAAAATGCAATGAATACTTATCATGCCACGTTACACATTTACAAAATGTTTACAATTTTCTTCTTAACCGCTAAAAAAAAAAAAGCAAAATAAAATTGTTTGGCAAAAATTGCATATGTGGTGGAATCGCTAAATTGTGCTAGCAAAAAGTTTTTTATACTTGTATGAGAAAAGCAACAAATCTTCTTGCCAAACCCATTTACAACAAACAATCGAACTGGTAGACCAGAGCAAACAAACAACCATAATGCAAAAAATTTCAAATACGAGGACGGTCTGAAGTATCAGTATCTAAGGACTGTCAAAATAGCGAAATTTTTAAATAAACATTTTGGTACAAGTTGCTTCAATTTGTGCAATTTATTCCCTAAGAAACCTAAAGGAAGATGACTTTGTAATAGTTTAAATATTATGAAGCTTATAATAAATGGATTTTTATTTATTTATATACAGTTTCAAGATTTTCGCTTGGAAAGTAAACTTTTGCGTATTTCACAACTATTTTTCTCAAAATACATATTTTTGAAGTCCTTGCAAAAATTTGCATATAATGAGTATCAGAATTGGTTTTCTTAACAAAAACGCTTTTTCTTGTAAATTTTTTAAATAATTCGTATATATTTGTAAAGAAAAAATGCATACGTATCAAATATGTATATCAAATTTTATTAATGTATATTTTTAATAAATTTTTATGATATAAATATATATAATCGAAAACTATCATAATTTTGAAGTCAAAAAATTTATATTTTCATAAGAAATGACAAGAATATGTATATTTTTCTACGCATATTTCTCTGCATATTATTCCATTTTTTGAGGCTTTTTAAGAGTATATTTTCATTTTTTTCATGCACATTTAAACTTGCTCTATTTATAAATATGCAATAAGAAGACTTTTCAGTCTATCCTCATTTTATTGACACTACAGCTAAAAATAGTATAAGATTGTTATTCTTCTTATTTTCTCCTCCTTGTACGTACTTAGTATTTTACATAAATGTTTATATGATCATATACATACATATATCTAGTAACATACTGAAACTTTTCTATTCGTTCTAGTTCACAAAAAATACTTGACTTAAAAAGTAGTAAAATTTATGTGAGCAAGAAAAAGCAATTGTAGTATGTAGAAGACGAAGTGTTTAAGATAAAAATATAATATTATCATTTTTCGTATAATTTGCACCAAAAATAGAAAAGTGAAATAATGGTTGTGCAATATAGCACGAGTACACATTTTCATATGTATGCCCGACGGCATATATTAGAATTGTAGTCATTTTTGAACATTATACTTTCACTAACTTTCAACATAGTTCATTCATACATAAGCAAATTTACATACACTACGTTCTCGTACTTTTACGATTTTTTACTTATAGATATATATTAACACGTACATACAAATATACGTACATTCGTCTATGTATATTAGACTGCTTCAAAAAAAGGCGACTTTTGAATTTCGACCGTAACTCCCATAGGAATATTCTTTGTTAAGTAATAATATAGTATAATGTAGTATAATGTAGTATAATGTAGTATCGACTCTAAAGTGTGTAGGGTACATTTTTATGAAGAGATTTTGACTTTTTTACAGTTCTACTTTATAGTTTTCCTATTATCAACTCTTTTTTTGCAATTTAATATAAAGGAATCGTTATCTACACAGAGAAATTTATGCAAAAAAAATTTTTAATAAATCATATTTTGGTTTTAATTAATTTTTAATTAAAAAAACTTGTTTGTTTTATTGGTTCTTAAAAAGTTTAAAATCAACACAAAAGAAGAAAACAGTTTTATATTCTGGCATTTACAATAAAATTATTGTTAGAGAAGTTACTTATTTTTTTAATAAGATCCATCAATGCCAATTTAAAAATACTAAGAGACAAGTTATTATGATTTATGTAATAAAGCATTTGTAAGTGATTGGTTTTATTTTTTTTTTTTTTTTTTTTAGAATAGTATAAATGTTCATAATACGATACCATGGGCTAAGATGTGCAATTTTTTGTATAAAATTTTTGTCCATCTTAGTAAAATTCTATACATTTATAATAAAATAGGATTGAAAATATATGAACGAACACAAAAATTCCAATTTTGTTTCGTAAAATTCCAAAATTTCAATAGGTAATAATGCACGCATTTTTGTAAACTAAAAAATATTTTGCCATTTTCACCAATTGAAAGACGTGATTCAATAGTAATGTCTCAACAAATTGATCGTTTAATTCATCCAGGTTCAACGTACTGTAATATCAACCCCTTAAAGATGTTACAAATAAAACATGAATCCACGCTAAAAAAAAATCAAGACACGTTATTGTCAATTGTCCATCTTAGTGCTACCCGATAAAAATCAAGACGATAAGAAGTGTGTTCAAAATGCATTCGATATTATAAATGAAATATTTGTATGTTTATGAGGAAGTTAAGCATAAAGTAGGTCATACGGGAGGAGGATTTAAGCCCCAAAATCAACATAACATTTTACTTTGAATGTTTCTATTTTTTTTTTTTATTTAACTATCAATAATTCGAGTTATTATCATCAAGATATTATAGCAAATGAATACATGTTTATTAATAAAATATCTTAATTTAAAATAATTTGGTTTATAGGAAAACGATAGAGAGAAAAAACTTATATATATTATCACAAAAAGAAGTTTTAAAGAAGTTGTTTAAAACATGACATAATTAAATCTATACCTGTGGCTATAGGGTCAATCAGTAAATGTTCGTTAAACTTCTCAAATAGGAAAAATTTGACCTACTGCATTTTTCATAGAATAACAGAGTCATATCATTAATTAATGATTTAATATTTCTTTGGCGAGATAGTGTAGTTCCGAGGTAGGAAATCGTCTTGGCAAATTGAAAATAATTTTTAAATTTATATTTTGAATAATTTGTACTTGTTTCTTATGGGATTTTGCAGAACAGTATAAGTCTGATACATAATTTATACAAAAGAAGTTTGTTCTTTATGTTTACTTTTGATCACCTATTTAGAAGAGGATATAGGCCCTTCTACAGCGAGTCGCTCGTAAACAAACATTCATAAGATGTTCCTTAAAAGTAAGCTTTTCATCAAATATTATGCCCATATACTTTATTGACTTTGAAGAAGCTATTTCAGTTCCCTGTACAGTCGACCTCAGCGATGGAATTCTTTTAGGGGATTTGTTAAAAGAGAACAGCATCGCTTGGGTTTTTTCCTCGTTAATTTTAATTTTTCACTTCGTGAAATAAACAGAAGCAGAAACGAGAGCCTTTTGCATACGTTTTACTATAGCGTTCGAGACTTTTCCATGAGAGATAAGTGCGCTGTCGTCAACATAAAAAGCCATTACTAGAAGAGATTTTAAAGTGAGAAATATAAATATTATATAATAATGGGGATAATATAGAGCCTTGTGGGACTCCAACCGGAATAGGTTTTTCACTTGAATAATACCCATCAACAACCACTATAAATGACTTATCCGAGAGCAAGCTATAAATCAATTTTAATAAATATAGAGGGTAGTTTAATCTATGGACCTTGTATATAAGCCCATTATGCCAAATAGAGCCGAAAGCTTCCTCTATGTCAAGGAAAAGAACCCCAGTGGAATGGCGTCTTTCTTTATTAGTTTTCACCTTATTTACTACACCCTTCAGCTGATGGGTTGTAGAATGATGTGCTCTAAAACCATATTGATAATTATGAATCTATTTATTATTATTATTATTATTATTATTATTATTATTATTTAAGGTAACAGAAAAATTAAATAAATGAAAGACTTTGAGGCTATCGAGCCAAATACAAACATTACATTTTTGCTATGGTTCGATATGAATCGTCAACGTCCAGATTTAGATAAACGTGAAGAACATCGCAAACGTAAAAGAGGCGCGAAGTGGAGTAAAAACGTAAAGCCGGCGAAGAATGTCAAAACAATTTTGAAGGTTCATTCAACCAGAAAATTTGTGGAACATTATATTAAATGTATTTTATTAAATGCATTAAAATATACAAAAAAATAAATAAATAAATATATTTGATACACAAAGTAATTTTAATAACTATTTTTAATGACTCAATAAAAAATATTGTTTAAATATCAGTTCAAAACCAAACAACAGTTTAATATTTTTAGAAACAAAATTATACATATATATATATATATACATATATATATATATTTTTCTTAGAAATTTTTAATATCATATTTTATAAACAGTACACTTTAATAAAAAAAAATTCCATAAAATTTTATGAATTTAAATGTTTCACTAATTCCGATTTCAATAAGAAAAATATTTGTATTTATGAATTTTTAGTCAAATTTTAATTGTAATTAGTGAAAAATAAGCTTTGACTCATGCTGGGTAATATAGTCCCTTTCTAATGCTTTATTAAAGAACGTTAATTATTATTATGGCTTTTTCAAAATTCCAATTTAAATTTTTTAAAAACTTTGTTAAACAAATTTCAAGGTGATCTAGATAGAACTATACTACTTAATAGATAACTTCACAAAAAGTAAAAATAAGAAAGAATTAGGTTACATTTGAATTTTGGAAATTTCGCCAAAAAATTTTTTTGTACAGATTAATGAAAATTATTACATAATAACATAAGATAGATTATAGAAAATATATTAAAAAATTTATGATAAATTTTAGCAATGTTAATCCTTAAAATTCGAAGGTCAAAGGTCAAATTTAAGAAAACTTGGAATTTGTAATGCAACATAAATCAAAATTATTTATTTTTGTCTTTATTTTGAAGCTATGATTTTTATAATAAATTTTATATTATAAGAATAAAATGAGTTATTTTATTATATTTTATTTTATTTTATTTATTTATTTATTTTTTTTTTTTTATTGATGATATCACTTAATAAAATTTACTTTGCACATATTCGAGGAAAGACGTTGTTTCGAACAATGCCCAGCCAAGTTCAATTGTGGGTTATATTTTTGTTATTGGTTGCAGAAGTTATCATTTATCTCTTAGTTATACTTTTGTAAAAATTCATTTACTTCTAGCTAAAAATAAATATGTTTTCTTTATAGCTTCCTTAAAAATCTCAAACATTCTAACGTCTCACTTTTGACCTTCATGTTTTAAGGTTTGATATCATTTTTTGTGTTATAAAATATATAATATATATAATAAAATATACGTTCGGAACGTATTTTTTAATATTCATATTATTTTTTTATGTTATAACTATTATTAATCTATATACTAGGACCCAAAAAGTTGACATAAAATGCCTTTTTGTCGAAACACCCAAATTCAAATCTAAGCTACGTCGAATTTTTAAGAGATATAAACCTAATTCTTTTTAATATCTATTTTCCGTGATATTGTACATAAAACGGCTTAGTTTTGTCCTAATTTTCTTGAAAATTTTTTTGAAAAAATTTTAAAAAAAGAATTGAATTTGGAATTTGAAACATCCATAATAACAATTAACGTTTTTTAATAAAACATTAGAAGTGGATTATATTATCCAGCAGGTGTCAAAGCTTATTTTTTAGTAATTATGGTTCAAATTTGACGAAACATAGCATTTTATTTCAATATTTCTAAAAAAAATTTTAAATTTGTGTCTACGTTGTTTACACAAGTGTTCAAAGGCACATTAATGGTCTGGGGAATTTCTAATAACTTTAACATCTTCTAACACATTTTAACTTGTTTTATCTTGTTTGATAGATAATTATATCTAGATTATGATTCCTTTACAGTAAATTGCAAAAAATAGTTTATAACAGAAACATTTTTTTAAAAAACTGTGAAAAAGTCAAAATTTCCTCATACAAATGCACCTTACAAACTTCAGGGTCGATACGACACGTATTAGCGACATCCGAACACTATTTTTGCACACTATGCTTTTACAAAAAAAAGAAGAATTCTAGGAAGAATTACGGTCGAAATTCGAAAGTCTGCTTTTTTGGAGTAGTCTAATATGTATGTATACAATACATATTCATATACAGTCTGACGAAATAATATGAATACTAATTCGTTTAATATTGAAATAATAGCAGTAGCGAGAATATTAGATCAAGTTGATTCGCCATTATTTTTAAAGGATTTTAATAAGCGAATTAATGCAAATTATTATGTATATGATTCAGTCCAGACTTAAATAAAAATAATTACAACTTCGAAACCACAATGGCTACACTATAAATATTGATTAAAATGTAAAAAAATGTCACAAACCAGCTTTAATCACAACTATTCTGATTGGTTATATTAGTATCCTTGTAGTCTAAATTTGCAAAAGCAAATTACATTTTATATTTTTCAAATATTTGCGTAATTTCGTGAATAACAAAAGTATAAAAGCTATATGTTTTAATTCCAAAGTATGAAAATACAAAACAGAATCCAGTTTTTGAAACTCAAATGTATTCCAAAGAATTTGCCAATGGCTTTTTCCAGACCTGCAGCAAATGTGAACTTTATTAGCGAAATTAAATAAAAATCATTTTTGAGATTTTTTTTTTTTTGGGAAATGGAAATCCAAATTTTTTCAATAAAATAAACTCAAAAATCACTGAAAATTTCATTAGGAAATCTTAACAAACAAACATTTTATTTAATATAAAATATTTACAGTTTCTCCAGAAACCAATTTTTTACAAATTTTTATTTTAGTTCCAAAAATTCGAAAACCTATGGATTCTAATTTTTTAAATTAGAGTTTAATTTTTTTAACTATCTTGTCCAGGTATAATAATTCTTAATTATATTCAAAAATATTGAAGACAATATTATTTTACAGAAGTTAAACTACGCTATTTTCAAGTTCAATATGTCAAAAAAGTTTCACTAAAAACCAATTTTTTACAAAAATTTTACTTTCATTCCAAAAATCCCCAAAAATATGACGTATTAAATTCTAAATTAGCATAGTTTTGGTTCAATTAAAGATATTGATTACAGTATTTTTTTATATATGAGGCATTATTATAAATTTTTATCCTGGCTGAAACTGACTTTAATCCTTAATAAGACCTAAAACTGATATACAGTCATATTCATATATATTTACACTTTTTTTAATTTTTTGAAAATTTGAAAAAGAAGTCAAATATTTGTGTTGCTATAAAGTAGTTTGAAATAATTGTTTTTTTGTAAAGCCTGCAATGTGTGGAGTAGATTGAGGTAATATTAAGATAAAATCTTAAGATTCAAACACAACTTTAATAGGTCAAAAAAATACAAAATAGTGGAAAAAATAATGAAGAAACCTATCAGAGCCAAGTTGAGATTTAAATGAATATTAAAAAAAATAAAAACCATTTAAAGAGAAATTAGGGAGAAATTAGGAAAATCCCATCAGAATAATTTAGAATATTTTTAAAATTTTCTGCAGTCGTTGGTAAGTTTGGCGTGAATGAACGGTTTTTAAAAAGATTGTGATGTTCGGATTATAAGAAGTTTAATACATTGATTCTATAATTGTTTTTTCTTCTTTTTTTGTGATTTTAGAAAAAATTGTAAGTGCAATAATTTGAGGTTAAACAGTTGAGATGAAAATTATAAAATTGTCATGAGTAGGAAAATTGACAAATTTTTATTTTTATGTTTCAAGTCGAAAATCTTTAACTTATACTAAACATTTCATTATATTTCGATACTTTCAAATTTAATTTTTTTGGGCTTATGTGCCTACAAAGAAACCAATCGCCAAATATATTAGTAAATAATTCATTAATTTAAAAACTTTTTTAAACTTACGCCTCTCACCGAAATTATTATATTAAGAACAGGAAGATTTTTCCAATTAAATAATTAATCAAATCAATCAAGTAGATGATTGAATGAATTCAAAATTTAAATTAGAAATAAATTTTACTTTAGTTTTATTTTTATTTTATATTTATTGGAATATATTTATTAAATTTAGTTGCAAAATGAAACAACTGTATTAATTGAAAAATATATGGTAATTTTTTCTGTGTGGAGGTTTCAAATGTATGACTTGTAGTTTTGAATTTCAAAATTATTTCCTAAGATCAACCAAAAGTCGATTTGTTTTCAAAAGGAAGAATACTTTTTCACTGATTGATTATTTTACGAAAATTTTGTTCAACATTTTAAAAAAAAGTCGAACTTAGATTCTCACAATTTAAGCTTTTAATTTGCGTATATGAGTAACTCGCTAGCTATAAGATATAAATTTGACCAACAAACATGGGCAAAGAGAAAATCTTTGAAGTATTTTGAAATTCAATACTTTTTTACTTTTTTCAGTACTATCTAAACATAAAAGTACCACAGTATCCCCACAATATATTTAGTACTTTTTGTTTTCTTAAAAAATTAAAAGGTACTGACTACTCGTAAATTATTCTTAATTAAGAAGTATTAAAAGGATAAAACTTTTCATCATTGATTTTAAAAAACTTTCAATAAATTTGATGTTACAAGATAGCTTTAATTTTTGTTTGCTTGACTTATCTAATTTGTCGTATATCATTATTTCAGAAATTTTTATGTTTTACAAATTGTAAAAATTTTAAATTTTATAATTTACAATTCCAATTTTTTATCACTTTTATAAAATGCCATTTTCATAAAAATTGTAAATTTAAAGCCAAATTTATTATAATATGTATGTTACCCATTTATTAACAAGTGTTTGAACATAAAGAATTTGTTTCCCTATTTTTCGACGTCATTGCTTATGTAAAGAATGAGTGATTTGCTTTTCTGAACGTCAAGTCAAGTTAATGATCAAATTAAGGCTTTTGCTATAATAGTTTTTAAATATGCGGTAAATAATATTTCAATTGTATGGGAGGTACCACTCCTCCCGGACCAGGCTTAGGGCGTAATAATTACATTCAGTAATATATTACATATATAATTACATGTAATTGTAATTGAAAATTCCAATTGCAAATTAAATTCGCAATGAATAAATTAAAATATGTAAAATTACTTCAAATAGAAATCGTACATTGAATTTTCTTAACAACATTTGGATATGATTTACTTTAAGGATTTAACCTGTATTTAAATGCTATTATTTGTAATTACATGTAATTTTAATTGAAAATTTTTAATTATAACAGTCAATTACAATTACATGTAAAGTAATTAAATTAAAAATGTAATTGACATCTCCAACCCTACCCTATAGCTACCCTTCCTGTTTTCATTTCAATTGTAAAAGTTGGTGATGAAATTATTTCCACAAAATATTAAAATCTTCATTGTAATAGGTACCAACCATTTAACATGATCCGATCCCAAAATAAAGTACCATGTTTGAATTCTGCTGCTTTATAAGTCATTAAATTTTTCGAAATCTATTAAAATCATACATTAAATGCAAATAGAATTTATTTTTGTCAGTGAATAACTCTCTACATAGTAAATACACATTGAATATTTTAAAAGTGCAAAAATCTCTATCTATCTTTAAAATTGAAAATAATGGAAAATATTGAAAATAAATTGCATTGGTTGGCAGACGAGACTAGTATAATTCGATAGCGGATTATCCAATTTAGATAAATAAACCTCTAATAGATACCGACTAAAATTACCTTCAAATTATCTTAACTATGAAAAAATGAGAAAGAAAGGTCAAGACTGACTATATGATGCCCTGCACCATTGTGTACGAGCATAAAAATTCGGGAAGGGGAATTATATTACACCTGTGGCCAATTTTACTAAATGTAAAATAAAGTATAAAAATACAGAATAATGCGTAGATACTAACATCTAGATGATTTTATGCACTTTAGGGCGATTCCAGGAAGTGGGTTTATATGGGAGTTATGGTAAATTATGAACCGATTCTCATAAAAGTTGAAAATGTTGTTTCTACTTATATAAAACTTATTTGTATCGAATATTAACTTGATACCAACATTCGAAAGAGGGGTTTATATGGGAGCTATGGTCAATTGTGGATCGATCTTCATAAAATTTGGTACAAAGATTGATACTTGTACAGATTACCGAATTTCATTAAAATATTTTTATTTTCAAGGCATTTTTGAGTTTAAACTCTATTCCGGGTGGACATTTGTATGGGAGCTAGGTGAAATAATGTACCGATCACAATCAATTTTCGTCCTTGTATCATAAAAGTTCAGGTATCAAATTTCATTGAATTATCTTTAAAACCCGTACTTTGTGCACAAGGTTTACATGGACAGCCAGCCAAATGGACGGACATCGTTAGATCGATTTAAAAAGTGATTCTGAGTGAATTGGTATACTTTAATGTGGGTATTGGACAACTTTTTCTATGCGTTATAAACATCAGAGCAAACGTATAATACCCCATAATAGCTACGGTGGTTTAAGGTACAACAAACAAAATTTCACGCAAAAATTGGACAACTTATCTTCTTAGAAGTTACACAGAAAAAACGAATACTCTCATTTTGCATCAACGCTTCTGTATCTTCCTTTCTATGAACCACCATTGATTGTACACGATAGCGAGCTTTCTTTAGAAAATATGATTAGCTAAATCGGATGTATTTTAACATGGTCCAGAATTGATTATGAAGCTATAATGTTTTATTTTTAGAAAAATCTACCTAATTTTCAATTACATATTTCTCATCTTAACAGTTGAAGCTTAAGTGGCTTCTGCAATAGAATATAACTAGAAGTTTATGTGAGAGACAAAAACCTAATTCAGTTGCCAAAAACCTAATTCTTGCAACAATAAAATACATGTAGTCACATATATTTAGTTTTTGTGTTTTGAAAAAAATGAGTAAATTTTTAGAAAATTTAGTTTGAACCGCCTCTCACATAAACTTCTAGTTGTATTCTATGGTTTCCGCCTAATTTTTTTATTATCGAAGATAATCGCTAGCAGTACCGGAGTTTGCTTAATGAATTACTTATTCTTAAGTTTCTGATAATACTTGAATATAAATACAAATCATGGCGACGCAAATCTAAATCACATCGACACAAATCGAAATATTGAAATTTCAAACAGCGACACAAAATGAAATGATGTAAATCGAAACGGCTCAAATCGAAGCATGAGTGTAATACGAAAGTGATTAGAAGAACAAATTTATTGCCGCATAAATAATAATCGCATCGGAAGAGGTTGTGCATCACAGGCGATTTATCTGAACAATAAGAAATTAATACGCCTGGAAGAAAGATATGCAATATTGTTTGGCAATCATCTAGGTGAAAAAGGAAGATATCGTCAGATAATCTTCTAGAAGATGTAATAAATATATAAAAAAAAATTATCACTAAATCAATTTAGAAATAATATAATAAAGAAAGTTTTTACATTTTGTAAAGCATTTAAATAAATATTACCTCCATAAAACATATAAATCTAAAATGCTGACATAAAATATCCATTTTTTGCTAAAAGACACAAATTTTTTATTATTTTTTTTTTCATTTTTGAATAATTTTTCGACATCTGAAAAAATTGTCACTGAAAAATAAAAGTATTGCATTAATTTCTTGCAGACTATTTCAGTGGGATATCATTAATTTATTGCCGAGGTGAAAATCATCCTACTGAAAAAAGGGTGACATTTTGAAGATAAAATATATTATGCAAATGACAAAAATACAAGTTTTATATATTTTTGATTGTTTTTCAGTGTAGCCAAATTTGCTAGATCTAGCACTTTTTAAACACATTTATCACGAAAAAAAATTAATCTAGCACCTGGCACTTATTATTTAATTCAAAATCAGCTATGACCTTCAAAAACAATCCCTCAGAATTTTTTTTTAAATCCTTCCAAGTTGGGCTTCAGATCAGTAATTATAAATCATTCAGGCAATTTACTACTTTTAATCTCTAAAATATAACATTTTGACTTGATTTCAGTACTATTTCATAACTTATATTTTCCATTCCTGTCGTATAGCATTATTGAGAGCTATTTGTAAGATCAACTAAAAATTAAACTGTATTATATTAATTTATATCCAAGGAATTTTGATTCAGTATGGAAGCAGAACAATCGAAAGAAAAATATAATTATTAATTAAAAAACTTTATAAAAAAGACTGAGACACATCATTTACTTCAGTACAAAAATATATATTTTCTGGAACTAGATAGTTTTTCAGGTATTGAATCACTGCTTTGTAATACAAATTAATTTGTTTTTAGGTATAATAACGTGTCTAAATATATTAATTAAAAATGACTTCCTGAGTTATATTCACAAAAAAAAGTCAATAATTAACAAAATAATTCATTCAATTAAAAATTTTTAAATTTTCACCTCTCACAAAAATAATTATATCAATTAATAACAACTGAAAAAAAAAAAAAAATTAAAAACAGAAAATTTTTTTTCAATTAAGAAATTTATTAAATCAAGTAGATGATTGAGTGAGTTAAAAATTTAAATGAAAAAATTTTACTTGTATTTTATTTTTACTATCTCTTTTATTTTATTTTATTTTATTTTATTTTACTTTATTTTTGCTTGAATATATTACTTAAATTTTGATGTAAAAGGAAACAACTGTGTTAATTGAAAAATATAGGGTAATCATTTTTTCTGTGCATATTTAAAGATACTAAAATTTAATTTTTGGTATGTCTAGTTTTCTTTCACGCTGTATTCAAAATATACTTTACACAATTCTTGGCCATTAAATTTACATGCTTCTTTCTAACTAGTGTTTAAGCACAAGTTTAGTTCGCAGTAATGACAGCGTTTTTAACATTTTGTGAGCAAAAAATCATTATTAAAATGCATAAGTATGCAAAGATTATTTAAAATGTTTTTGTAAGTAGAAAAACTATGCAAAAATCTTTAAATGTAAACTTTTTAAAGTTATTTCAAATATGAATACCATACACAGATGCAATGTATGAGTCAATGACTTATATTCAGTGTTGCCAGGAAGATCATACCAAAAAGTTAGTCTTGGACTTAAAAAAAGGTAAAAAAAAACTAACTATCCTTAAAAATAAAATCAGAAAAAATCTAACATTACATTTAATTTAAAAACTTATTTTTTCTCGATCTCAAAAATATTAATTTGGGTCATATTTCATATTAAAAAATCCAAAGCACAGTGTGAGATTTTCGAAATATGAGAGATCAAAAGTATATATTTTTATATTGATGAAATTTGACACAATCCATTTTCATAACACTAAACTGATTTCATGAAAAAATGGAAGTGATCAGACAAGTGCCACCCTTTCTTTTCATAAAATTCAATGAAATTTTACGAATAATGTAGATGTGTAGACATGTATGTGAGTTAAATTATTTTAATTCCGTTTTTATAAAAAAATATTTTTCTATTATTTTATATTTTATTATTTACAATTTATTTGTATATTATTGAGCCTTCACAGGACCCGCCTTCTGGGCTGGTGTATGATCCGGCTTTTGTGTTACTTATTGAATAACTTAAAACTTAAACTTCTAATTAGCAAAAAGCATAATTTTATACATCCGTCACGTTGTCACAGTTAAAAACAACGGTTTTAAGTTACAATTTAAAATAAATGAAACAATTGTTTCAGACACTACGTCAGCATAAAATGAGTTGCGCGTGTAGCTTATTTTGTTGGAAAACAAATAATTTTGAAAATAAGATTTAAAGGGATGTGACGTCATACCTTAACTTGTATGTATGTACATATGTATGTATATATGTATATATGTATGTATGTATGTATGTATGTTATGTTTTTTTCATTAGGCAGTTGGAAAACTTTCATAAGATTCTCACGATTATAGATTAATCATGAGATATTTCGGATTCATACCGAGTAAAATCGCCTCCTCCCTGCGTAAGTGTCTACGAAGATATTGCATCGCAGGGCAGGAGAGCCTTATCTAGGTAGGTCTGGTGCCTGATAATCTCCTAAGCTTCTCTTCGGTTCTAAGTTTTTCGTGGATATTTTTAATCTTTAAGGATAATGCATCCCAATTTTCTCTCTTATTAAGGATGATGTCAACGATATTTTGCGGAGTTAGTTGGCACCCAAGGCAAGTGTCGCCCTTTCTTTACATAAAATTCAATGAAATTTTACGAATAATGTAGATGTGTAGGCATGTATGTGAGTTAAATTATTTTAATTCCGTTTTTATAAAAAAATATTTTTCTATTATTTTATATTTTATTATTTACAATTTATTTGTATATTATTGAGCCTTCACAGGGACCCGCCTTTTGGGCTGGTGTATGATCCGTCTTTTGTGTTACTTATTGTATAACTTAAAACTTAAACTTCTAATTAGCAAAAAGCATAATTTTATACATCCGTCACGTTGTCACAGTTAAAAACAACGGTTTTAAGTTACAATTTAAAATAAATGAAACAATTGTTTCAGACACTACGTCAGCATAAAATGAGTTGCGCGTGTAGCTTATTTTGTGGGAAAACAAATAATTTTGAAAATAAGATTTAAAGGGATGTGACGTCATGTCATACCTTAACTTGTATGTATGTACATATGTATGTATGTATGTATGTATGTATGTTTATTCGTATGTATTTATGTGTTTTTTTTTCATTAGGCAGTTGGAAAACTTTCATAAGATTCTCACGATTATAGATTAATCATGAGATATTTCGGATTCATACCGACTAAAACCGCCTCCTTCCTGCGTAAGTGTCTACGAAGATATTGCATCGCAGGGCAGGAGAGCCTTATCTAGGTAGGTCTGGTGCCTGATAATCTCCTAAGCTTCTCTTCGGTTCTAAGTTTTTCGTGGATATTTTTAATCTTTAAGGATAATGCATCCCAATTTTCTCTCTTATTAAGGATGATGTCAATGATATTTTGCGGATTCAGTTGGCACCTAAGGAATTCTTCTGCTTTCTGTCGATCGTCGCGAAAGCATCCGCAATTGAATATGACGTGTTCTGGGTCTTCCTTTTAGTTTGGGCAGTAGAAACAGAGTTGTTTAACCCGAATCTATACAGGTAACTTCGGTATCCTCCGTGACCTGAAAGAAACTGCGTTAAGTGGTAGTTTACTTCTCCATGTCGTCTGTTTAGCCATTTAGCTATTCGCGGGATTAGTTTAAAGGTCCATTTTCCTTTGCGGCTTTCTTCCCATCTACTCTGACATTGTCTTATAGAAGCTTCTCTTTCACATTTACGTATGGGAGCAGCGTAAAGTATAACTGAGCTGACCACCGTGGATATAATTTTCCTTTTTGACTGCATTGGGCCACCTACATCATTCTTTAAAGAGCTGGTCTAATATTTGTTTGCAGTATACTCCTTATGTATCCTGAAGTTAAGCCTGGCATCTATGAGAACCCCCAAATATTTGAGATGGGATTCTGATGTCACCTGCCGCTCTCTAACCGTTATTATCATGATCTCTCTTTTACTCCTGCTTGTAGCTAATATAATCTACATTTTATATTCGCCAAGTTCAAACCCCACAATTTTCATCCAGTTTCTGATAGCCCATACTACTTCATTCGAGATTAGCTCCACTTCATTCACATGTCTTGCTGAAACCGTAACTACTATGTCTTCTAGAATGTTAAGCTCTATAACACTGTTGTATATTATATTCCACAATAATGGACCAAGCACAGAGAATTGTGGAACTCCTTCGTCGGTGTGGCAACAGAGCTTTCTATCTGTGAAATAGCTTACTACTAATCTTGTTAAATATGCCGGTATGCTGATTCTGTTTAGCTTTTGAATCATCAAACGTTATACCAACTATTTTCTCCTTTGCTTCCTATCGCCATTCGTGCTGTATTTACTACTTACGTATTGCATCGATGGTCGATCCGTCTTTTGTGTGCTCGTATATTTTATCTATTCCTTTATTTCCGCATGTCCAGACTGCAGCTTTACCTATTAGATCTTTCACTCATACAGTATTGCACATGTCTCTATATTGTTCATTAAATATGGCGACATCAACACTCGTTTCAAATGGTTTCAGATAGTTTGTGAAAGCAAGTCTAGCGCCGCCTGACAAGGATTGAGATTTAATTGCAAAAAATCTCATTTACGCAATTTACTAAAAGCTCGCCTAAAAACAGGACATCTTCCGCTTCCAGCTGCGTGTTTTGTAGCCGCATTTTCCACTTCTTTGCAGAACATACAATTTGGATCCTTTGTACAGTTCCTTGAAATATGTCCAATTTCACCACACTTTCTATACAGTTTCGACCTGTCGTGAGGATTTGTACACGATGAGGAAATACGTCCAAATTCGAGGGATCTTAAGTATCTTTTGATCAGCACCTTTTGGCTTAAGCGACATACTACACACTTTCGCCACGAGTATATCAACATAACTTGCTTCTCCTTTCGTTGATATGATCATGTTTATATGTATCTATGCATTTATGTGTTCGTAAATACATAAATATAATACAATACATACGTATGTAGGTATTAATGTATGTATGAATTAAGAATAATTATTCATTTCACCTTTCCGGCTTTTGAACAGTAACAGAACTGGTCAAAACTACATTTGACCTGTTAGTTTTTGGTGCTTATCGTATGCTCCATATTAATAGATCTTAATAAAATATGTATTGAATTTCTCTCCAGATTTTTTCTTGTAAAATATTCGAAAAAGTTTTTATAAATCTTATTTCCTGCCTCCTACGCTTCTTCGGATAATTGACCAATAGGAACAACATTATATTTTTCCCATAGAATAAAATATCATATAGTGCAATGGGCCTTAATGATGAAAATCTAAAACTTAAAGTCATTTACATCATCTAAAAAAATTTCATTAATATATTTAGATTTACAGCTTATGTAACAGATTTTGCAAAAAAAAAAAAACAAATGGTTTTAAAGAAAGTTTTTCTATAAAATGTCAACAATTGAAATTTTTATGTAAATTTTATTTATGCAAAAATATAATTAAAGAATATACTAAGAGAATCCAATAAAAATGTTAACATATAACATTACGGAATTATGAGAACATTTATATAATTAAAATGCTGATAAAAATATATGTATGTTACTTAATTGTTAATTATACTAAATTTATGCTGACATTATTAGCACTATATAGTTGACATAATGTCAAAAATGTTGTATAAATTGTTATGATATATGTCTTCTTTTAAGTTTGGGATATTATTACTGAAATGTTAACAACACTGTAAAGATATCGCTTATTAATATAATTGGAAATTATCTATAAAATACGAGATCTAACAGAAACCGAGACGTAGAGACAAGACCGAGCTTTTGGTCGTGTTCCTTTTTTACTAAAATTTTAAAGCGTAAAGTTGCTCTTCTAAAAAAAAGATCAATATGTCTGCCAAAACTCAAGGTATTAAATAACTTAATATAAAATATACATTACCATGCTTTTAAAAATTCCCAGCAAATAAGTGACCAAAGTCCAATAATTTATAATACAGTTGTTGATAATAGTAATAATCATCACATAAAATGCATTAAACCAAAAAAAAAAAAAAAAAAAAATAAATATCTACTATTGAAAACCACCATATAAATTCTCATCATCATTATTATTACACATCCGCTGTAATATTGCACCAACAGCTCTCTAGAAATCCTACCTACAATTATTTCCATCTACAACGAAGAAATTATTACAATTATGCTCACAAAACGAAGATCTTTAATAATATCGTTTTTACGGAAAGATAAAATCATAATATAAAATTGCATCATTTGAGTTACAATTTAATTAAAATAATTATTAATATTTTTGCACCATTGTTATTATGTAACGTCAATATAAATAACGATCATTAAAATTTGAAAATATACTAAATAGTTGCCATCTGATTATTACTATTAAACATCAAGAATTTACTTCATAAAATAAGCAACAAAAATTGTTGTTGTAATATTAAGAAACCCCAATTATTAAGCTCACTTTAAATAAGTGTTATACTTACAGTGTGCTCCGTAATATACATAAGTAATTAAGCTACGTCTAAAATTTTTACATTGTTCTTAAAAAAAAAAAAATATTCTCTTACGATATTAATTTCTTTTATACTTCTTAATTTTTGTCTTTAAAAAAAAAGATATCCTTAACCTTTGATCTAATAATGAATATATTAATAATCTGCTGAAGTATATGAATGTAAAATTATTTTTCAGAAATATTGAATATCTATTACTATAATATTAATTTAATTATTAAGGTATATGTTGAAGCATTTTAGAGAAATTATTGCATATTATAACATACATTTTTATGATATTTGCTAATGCTAAACTTTTTAAATTAAACGGGAAAAGGGTAAATTAAAAGAGTATAATAAATAAACAAAACTACATCATCATCCCATCATCAGAAATCGTAAGTTATAATATACAAATTATATAACATGCGCTAGATTTATTTATTATTAGTACATGATCATAACGTTTATATAAATCTAAACATAATATTTATTTAAGTTTATAACAACTGATAAAATTTAAAATTATTATACTGTTATAACTTAAGACACACTTGGTATATGTTCTTTTAAATTCATCATAATTTATATATATAATTTTCTATAATTCTTTTATAAATGAAATTATTAGATTAATAAATGGATGTAAATTGATTACTATAGAAAGTTTTAAGTAAAGAGATTTATTTTGGGAATACAAATTTTTAAAAGAATAGTACGGGTAATTTAATTTTTTTTTTTTTTTTTTTTGTAAAAATTCTAGGGAAGATACAAAACTTTATGTATGTGAACACTAGTGTATCTTTGATAAAGAGGGTGGGTTGCTTAATAACAGTGTTCAGAGTAATAACAAGATCTATTACTTTTTGCAAATATTTTTTAAGAAATGCATTCTAATGATTAATAGCTCAGTTTATTTTACTTTTATTATTACAGCTCAAAGTAAAGCCTTGGAAACAATTTTTTTCTTTTTATTTATGTAGCGTTCGAAAGTTCAATATGTTTAAGAATGCTCCCCCATCCGGCGAGCTAAGCCAGTTCGACTTTCCTAGCACCGAACATATTGTTCATAAAGAAATTTTGACATTTAAAACACTCAATGTTTGTAAAAAACTTGCTACACTTAAGCATTTTTATTGTAAGTGACATTTTTAACACATATAACAACATTGAACCATCTCCTGTGATGTTTTGTATTTTGCACTTAAGACGTTTTCATGATTAGGACTCGATATAATACTAGTTGTGAGTTCAACAACAATTGCAGTAGGAACGTTTTCCTGTTGAATGGTTGTTATCAGTACCAGCTAGGGATTAGCAATTTTTAGAACATATCTAGCTTTTCCATTTGTAGATTCAACTAAAAAACTTTCGAAATATTTACTGGGCCTCCCACAACCAATTCAACCATTTTATTTATATAAAAACGTAGGTTTTACTCTTCTCGCTAACAGCTATTTTGAATTTTATTAACTATTTTATTTGGAAATGATTTTATTGATTCGACATCAACATTTTTAATTTAACTTGTACTAATATTTCCAGATATAAACTCAAAAATACGTAAACTTTTCTCGTTCTTTGATGCAAGCAACCACATATCAAAAATATGTTGACGAAAAATACCTTGACACATGCTCAGTAATTGCTTGCTTTTCGAATTGAAAAGAAGCAAACTGAAGCAAAATTTTAATACTAATTTTGCAAGACTTCCTATCAGTGATTACAACAGTACCATTTGTGGGATTTTTTAGTTTTTGTTCAATAGAAATTAATATAAAAACAAAAAAAAATGGCAAAAAGTTAAAGATGGCAACCTTTTTCAAATTATTGTTATTATTTTCTATGACACATAGCACATCAATCTTTAAAATAAAAAAAGATTCATAAAGATCTTGCTTAAAACAAAAAGGTTATAAATATTCAAAATTAAACCTCTCCCCAAAAAATTCTTTGTATTATATTTGTCATCAATTACAGTGCTATTCAAGTTGCCGTTACTTAATAATAATTAACATTTTATGAATATATTTTTTCTTCAATTAATTGGAAGATATTTAATCAATAAAACATACTTTTTTCCAAAACGCAAAAAAAAATATATCAAATCGTCAAAATCACACTGTGCAACGTTTTGAAATGTATTGCTTTATTTTTGGGCTGTAATGTGTTTTTGATTAAGCATTTCTAAGTGCTTGGGTGATTTTTTGCTTTAATATTGTGTAGATTACATTCGTTAATAGTGATTCTGTAAAAATAAAATTAGTAATAGCAAATAAGAAATAATAAAATTTTATCCTTTCTAAGGCAGTTTTAAAAACTATAAAAGGCTAGAAAAAGAGCTAGCAGCTAAAGTGAAAATTTCGAGGCTAAAAGCAAAATAGAAAGGTAAGATTTAAAAAGGCTAAACTTAACAAAATGCTTACATTATTTCTCCAAACCAGTGCTAAATCTTTACACGGAAACAAACTAGAAAATATTTAATAGCAATTGTAGAATACTGCATACCTTAATACTGGTTTTGGGTTTACTATTGCTCGAATGATTCGAATAAGATGCTTTCATTTGTTCGAATTATTCGATCACATGTTTAAAGTTATTCGAATAATTGAAAAACTAATATCAATAAAGTAAAATATTTACGATTTTGTATGTTTCTTTAAAACTTTAGTTGTAAAGGAATAACAGCAACAAATTGAAAATTAACAAATCATTGAAAATTTCTTTAAGCAAGCATTTCCTATATGAATATTGATATATATATATATATATATATATATATATATATATATATATATATATATATATATATATATATATTATATATATATATATTATATTATATTATATTATATTTTATTATATTATATTATATTATATTATATTATATTATATTATAATGTATAATATATAATCCATTACAGTAGAGATTTCAGATTTTTCAGAGTTATCAGATTTGTTTCTTTTTTTTATTGTATTTCTTTGTATTCTTCTTTTATTATAAAATAAAAAATTTAAAATAACGTATGAGAGACTATTTAGTTTGTTTTGAAGTTGCTTCGAAAAACCTTCTACGTTTACATATTAAAATTTTTATTGTCAAACTTCTCAGCAATAACTTCTTGGTTTTCGGTAATGGCAACTACTTATTGACTAATTTCTTGGTAATGGGACGTTATTATTGTTTGCCTTCTCCGTATTACGTAAATACCTACTCAATAGTATAACAGCACAGAAGTACTGCAATCATGTAGATCAGTTGGCTAGAGTGCTGGATTAACAACCAGAAGATTGTCGGTTCAACCCCAATTTGATGCTGTTATTTTATTATTATTATTTTTTAATGTCTAAAAAGATAATTTTTATCGCTTAGTAAATTAAGTGTGAGCTGGTGTACTGAGTATGACGTTACAGATTTTTTTCTGTCAGAGAGTGTCAAATTCGGTCTCTGAAAGAATAATCTCACGTATCTATCTACACGTATTATGAGATTGTTGTGATGAGATTTCTTTACATAACTATCTTATGAACTGTCAAAAAATACACATACACGAAAGTTTGTTTGGATGTGTGTATGTGTATTTTAGAAATTATTAAAAAACAATGTTTTTTGTAAAATTGCTTCCTTTTAATGTTTGTTTTACATTAAAAATAAAAAAAACATTTTTGTAAAAATTATGCTCAAAAGGTGCAAATTTCTTAAATAAAAAGACATGTTTACTCTGTGACTGATTGAAAATAACGATATCTTATGGGATTTATTAGAATACGTGTACCTCTTATTTAAGATTTAATATAATATAAACCAAATGGTTATTCTTTTCTGCAGGCATTGTCTCACATATTACGTCAGCGTTAATCTCAGTTGTAGACCTAGGGTTAGTCTTTAGAAACGGATGGTTAATTTAATTTTCACTGACGAGAAAAATTGTTCGTAGCTTTTTTATTTTCATTTAACATAGTGACAATGCGAATGTACATATTTTTAAGTACTCCCAGAGTAGAAAAATTTAATTTGTGAAAAACTCGAACCTTTTATGCCCTTCACCACTTTATCAAAAAATAAAAAATAATAGTACGATTTAATATGTTCGCATTTATATTTAAAAAAATAATACGTACGTCTACAAGCATCGCTTGTTTAACCAAAAAAAAAATAAAAATCAAGAACCTATAAGCATACATAAACACAACTAATTGTCTACAAACACAAAAAACAACAACACCATTGATAATCTTTATTATACCGCAATTGTCAACTAAACTGCTTGTATATTTTTAATTGATTTTTCAGTTTTTAGCTCGCCTGTTTATGAACCAATTTGATTGATTCAAAAAACCGAAAGAATAAGAATTTTAATGACCTATCTATATAAAATTAAATCCGTGTCTTAAATAGGAGCTTAAAAAGGTCAAAAATGCGTTTTGGCCGGTATTTCGATCTGATTTAGTTCATTTCTTTAGCACAAAAATTCGGGGAAAAAGTTCTGAATTTTCTTAGCCAAAACAATATCTCTAGCTTATATAGAAAATCAGAAAATCGAAACCCGGTTCAGAAGAACGACTTTTTAGAGATATATCCGGCATTTATGAAATGACCTCGCTGAATTTCAATAGCAAAATTCATGAAAAGATTTCGGATCGTTTCATATATATCGATGGCTTAATATAAAAAAGGCGTAATTCAATTTTTTTTTCAAAATAGCGTTTTTTGTGTATTCTGGTAAGCAAATGTCCGATTCACCTTGCCTCAAAATTTCAGGGAGACATAATTGCCCTAAGCTCTAAGTCAAGTCAAAGAATTTTTGAAAGTAAAAGTCCTAACTCGTTTCTTTGTTTTATTTCATTAGTTTTCACCATGACACCACAATACAAGGAAAATCTGTCAGCGCAGCTGTAATTGTGCGTTTATATTTCCCAAGTAACAAAATCACAATTCATCACAACTTTGTAAAAAAGTGCGCTTAGAAATTGCTTAACTTTTAAAGAGCATACCCGAAATGAAATCTTTAATTTTTTTTGGAAGTTGACTTGGGAGCAAAAACGAATGTATGTGCCTTACAAGCAGTTCTGAGACAAAAATTAATTCCACAGAAAAATCGAGACGAACGCAGACAATTCAATATTTTTTGAGACATAATTCAATCAGACTACAAGTGTGCCGTAATATGTTTTATTCAACGCTAGGCATAAAAGAAAAGATGGTTCGTAATTGGATTAGCGGGTCCAGTAAACGTGGTATGCAAGAAAGTCCCGATAAGACTTCAAATCTACGCAAATCTGCCAAACGGTCATCTGTCACAGGAAAGCGCAACGAAGAAAGGCATATATTTCTACAAAAATTTTTAGATGAGTTGCAAAAACTGGAGTCCCATTATTGCCGAAGGGACAGTAAAAAATTATATTTTGAATCGAATTTTTCCACCTATCAGGAAATTTACCAGCTTTATGTCGCAGAGTGTGATTCAAAAAAAGAAAATGGAAACACAAAATTGTCCTATCCAATTTTTGGACAATTATTAAAGGAATTGAACTGTTTAAGGCTATTTAAGGCTAAGAAAGATCAGTGCGATATTTGCGTATCACATAAAGTTACTAATTTATCAGATGAAGATTATAAAAAACATAGAGAAGAAATACAAAAAAATGCGAGATGAAAAATATAATGACATAACAAATGGTAAGTCCGGACTATGTACAGTTATATGTATGGATATGCAAGCGGTAAAATGAATTCCTCAACTAAATGCGAGTGCTGCATATAATAAAATGAAGCTACAACCACATAATTTTACAATATACAATATTTTAACACACGAATCAGACAATTATATTTGGGACGAAACAGATGGATGTCTAGTATCTTCCGTTTTTGTGACATGTATTATTAAACACTTGAGGAAGATCCAAACTCAATCGCCAGAAATCCATCACGTAAATATTTACTCAGATGGCTGTTTCTACCAAAATCGTAATATAATACTGTCTAATGCATTCTTGGCTTTTACTATGGAAACACAAATAACGATTGAATAAAGATTTTTAAGATTTTTACGCAAATGGAATGTGACTCAAGCCATTCACTTATAGAAAGAATAATTAAATGCAATTTATTAATTGCAATTTGTGCAACTAATAAAGGAGACAGGAAAAGTTCCAGCTCCCCTACAAGCTCACCATTTGCACTACGACTATTTTCTAAATTTTGAAAACATGCCTAAACGATACTCTTCGGTTCGTCCTGGTAAAAATATTGCTTACTATAAAAGTTCTAGAAATGTATGTACTCAAACCTCTATTTAAAATTTTAGACAGAAGCATTGGTGATCTTACTGTAAATATGCTTCGAGCCTTGGCGTATGACCCATCAGGATCAATATATTTCAAAACAGACATAACTGACGATTACGAATTGCTAACACATAGATCAAAATCGGCGATTAAAGACTGTTACCCCCAGAACTAATTCTGTTGAAGTGTTACCCATTCAGCACCCATTCTACGGATGGATTCTAGAACTGCATAGCTCTTTAATAAATGATTTTTATTCGAAATTTTCACATTCATAACTGGTTCTATAGAAGCGTTAGAGAACAGTTCAAGAACTTGTTACGAAAATCAATAATTTTTGTATAATTTTATGTTTCATTCTAATCAAATTAATTTTGTTAAATTTTTGAAATTTTCAGAAATTTTTTTAGGTTTTTTTTTTTCAAATAGTTCTAGGAAGTCAGTAAACATCTTTAAAAACAATTTAGAATCATAATACAGTTCTACTCCACAGGTGCCAGAATTGTTAGCAGTGCCATTAGTTCTAAGGATGCTATTAAAGGATCTGAAGTGGTTCTAAAACCTAATTCTAGAACTAGTGATTTTATAACAAGTTCGCACGAGTTTCATTTATCTAAATTTTAATTTTTCGCACGAGTTTCATTTATCTAAATTTTTGTACAAATATTCTAATTAAACCACCTCATTGGCAAACAAATTGTTATTCGTTTTATTTAAAGTTTCAACATAAATTTTCATAATGCCTACTTAGCTGTTGAATACTCTTTGATTCTAGGAAAATTTTTCTTTTAAAAGACTTTCAAATAATAAAAAAAATAAAACCAACCTCATTTTACTGAAAGGATTTTGTTTTCTTTTGGCTCATGAAGAAAAAGTATAAAGGTTAGTGAATATATTTGTGTTTTCAAAGTACTTTAGTAGATTGTTTGTGTTATTGTGTTATAATACAATTAATTTTATTGTTGTTAAGAATGCTATAAAATTTCTATGAATAGCCACATATAAATTAAAATGAATTCTTTTTTTTTTTTTTTTGCTGTCTATTTATTATAGCTCAAACAAAACACAGTCTCTCGATTAGTTGTCACAAAGAAAATGCTTAAACAAGTTTAATTATATTGTAAGTTTAAATCCCTTAGATATAAATATGTATGTACTTGATACACGTTTCTGGGGCGCTGTCTATTTGTAACATTAAAAAATATATTTATTTTATAAGATTTAAATCTATTAGATTTGAAAGTATTTTTGTATTATTATTACAAAACTTTAATACGCAACACTGTGCAATTATAAAATGGGAAGGTATGTAGCATTCGCGTTCATAATTGTGTGTGTGTATATGAAAAAAATAACATAAAAATGAAACTTTGAAATTTTTGTTTGGTTTATTTGTTTGCTGAGACATGTGCATTTTCATTCCAAATGACTCGAAAATAAATTGGGTTACACTTGATAAGAAAAAAAAAATATATTCATCACTTTACTAAAACAATTTTTTTTTTCCCCATTTTGTCTACATTTTATATTTTTCCACCTCATTATATTAAATGTTAAAGTAGTTTTTCGCCATTTCTTTTCCTCACTTTGTAACATTCACACATACACTAATATTCAAAATCCCATATATTTCCAAAAAAAGTGATTTATTATTTTTATAAGTAAATTATATGATTTACTTTCATTTTATGTTTTTGCTGTAAAATATATATTAGAATTGTAAATAAAACTATTTTTAGTGAAAATATCATATGAGAAATACACATGCATTCATATTAAATAATAGTAAGTCATTAAGTTTTTCTTTATTAAATTAAAATAATAAAACTTGGTGTTTCTGTATAAGTATGAAATAAAAATAACTTTTATATGACAGTATGTTGTATGTGTAATTAATTAGAAAATTTTTTCATATATAGAACATTTACATATATACAAAGCGTATTCGCAATAAACTAGAAAATATCTTAATCATACGCACTCTGTTTGCAAAGAATTTATCTATAAAAAGAAATTGTTCTTTATATATACATAAGCACATAACAAGTATAATAACTATTTATGGGTAAAAACTAAATCGAAATTTCCTTGTAATTAATTTAAAGATACTTAAGAAGTACTATTAAATGAAATAACGACTAAATAAAGAATGATTTTTGTACATCAAAAGCCTTATTAATTAGGCATATAAACAGCAGCTATAAAAGTAGTATTATATAAAACTTATACTTTTATTTGTTGTAAGTTATTTTCAATTTTCCTGCTATACAGGAAAACTACATCTAAGAAAATAATCTTTAAACAATAAAAAGGAATACATAATCATGGATTTATGTCAATTATATAATTGGCTTTAGTTAATGGGAGATATTACACAGCTTACTGTATGTTTTCACAAGATTGGTTGGTTGGTTGGTAGTGTAAAAGCAATAACTTCAAAATGAAATTAGTTCTAATGAAAAAAGTCCTACCAAATATGAGAAAACCCCTAAGTAAACAAGTTAGGATGCTATAATCGGCTGTGCCGAATTTTATACACCCTTCATCCATGTTAAGATGTGTTATATAAAAATGAACTAATTTGCATTTTCATATAAAATTGAAATGGAATCAAGATTTTATAAATCCTTATATTCTTATATATATACTATAAAAATGAGATGTAAGTTTATTTGCTTGTGTATCAATCACGCCTAAACAGCTGAACCGACATGAAGCTATTTATATGAAATATGACTCACAGGTAGTGCTTGCACTCTAGCATATTATAGGTTATATATTTTTGTTTATATATTTTACGCCCATTTTTTAAAACTCTCAAACGGATGAAGCGATTAGCTTAAAGTCGAAGCAGGAGGTGGACTAATACAGCGAGTCTTAAAAAAATTTAAAAGTAATTTTCACATCAAATTTCGAATAGGCTGAATTGGTCCAGGGGGATTAATCTTTCCTATATAAAGTAAATATTAGTTATCGTATCAAATAAGGTAGCGAAATTTAAAACTTTGGAATTTTACAAAAGTTGACACACATTTAAGGAAGTATATCTTCCTTCGGTGCAGAACAAATATTTTATAAATATAATAATATAATATTAAATTAAATAAATCTAAGAAAATATTTAATAAAACAAGGGTATGGTATAAAATTTATGGACCGATTTCATCGGCCTAAGGCTAATATAGGATCTTCAAAAAGTCTAATAACGCGTTTTGGGCTATAACTCATTTAACACTGGATCGACCTAGAACAAATTTAATACTTTTTTATAAAAGTGGCACATATTTAAAGAAGATATAATCACTTCGGTGGAGAACAAATATTTTCTAAATATAAGATAATATTGAATTAAATAAATGTAAGACAAAACTAAATTAAAAAAGGGTATGGTCAAAATTTATGGACCGATGTGACGGATTTAAAAAAAACCGAAATTCGAAAAAAATATTTGTAATAGATTTGTGCAAAAATGAGATCCATGGCTTATATAGGAGCTTCAAAATTCTAATAATGCATTTTGGCCTATAACTCGGTGAATACCGGAACTTAGATTATTTTTTTCAACATAAAAATTCTTACAAAAATTTCTGATCTTTCTGTGAAAAAACAAATCCTCTAGCTTACATAGGTGCTTTAAAAATTTTAAAAACCCAAATATGCCTTGTTTATTTTAAGGGAAGTAGACATTAGATAAATAAATAAGAAACTGATTTGACGATAACTCGGTCGTTCATGAACCGATTTGGTTGATTCAAAATACCGAAATTCAAGAAAAATATTTGTGATCGATCTGTGTATAGACCAAGTTCGTAGCTTATTTGGGACTTGGATATCGGTCAAAAATGCATTTTAGCCAATATCTTGGTAACTAATGGACCGACTAAGATCATTTCTTCATCGGAAAAATTCAGAAAAAGTTTTCCTATTTTTTTTTTTTTGCAAAACCGAATTCCCTAACTTATATAGGGAATTAAACAAATAGAAAACCGGTCTGAAAAACAGTTTTTTTTAATATTTTTGCTTTTTTTGAACCGGTTTTTTCCGGCTTTCAATAGAAAAGTTGATATATAAAACATAAACCTATGTTATCGAGAGACTTCACAAAGTCCATTTAAACCATTTTTAAAAACTCATAAAACCGGTTACCTACACATATCTCCGCCATTTATGAACCAATATTGCTGAATTTTAACAGCAAAATTTTGGAAAGAATTTTCTATCGTTTGATATATATATGCATATATATATATATATATATATATATATATATATATATAGAAAATTTGAGAGAACTATAAAAGTTCCTTAGTCTTACCCATCTTATTTTCATTATAAATTGTGGAGGTTGTTGAGAAAGTTATTTCTGCACAATATATAAAAATTTTTTTGTAAAAAATCTTAAGATATACGATATTTAATATATTCGTTGTACGGGAGGTACCATTTCCCTTAGTCATATCCGTCCCACTTTCATCATAAGTTGATGAGAAAGTTATTCTCGTAAAATGTTTATACATTTTCTGTAAGAGTATTTAAGTTATCCTATAATTAGTATTTTTTCCTAGTCCTATTTTTTCCTGAAACAAAATTACCAGGAAAAAAACCTTGGAATTTTTTATTACAGTCATTATTAATATACAAATATACCTTTTATTTAAATATTAAAAAAATACTAAAAAAATTAAAAGTTCTAAAATTAAAAATTTGTAAATTATTAAACTGTTTTAGAAAATTTTTTCAACGTGGAAGAATTTTGTTGCAAAATATCCCAAAATGTAACATTTGTAGATATTTTGTTAAAAAAATTTGAATCGCATTAAGCAATAGAGGCGATTTACTTTGATTTAAAAGAAAATCATTTCGAATTTCAATGCAAAAGTCGATCACAATTGTTAGTGTTACAAATTGAATAATGTGTTGGAGTGTTTTAGTGTAACGTTGTTAAAACATATTGCAGTGAAATTAAAAACATAAACAGAATTATCAATAATAGATAAAGTAAAGTTGTAAACTTTACACAGAATCTAGCTATTTATTATGCTTAGATTACACAGGTTTACAAAATAAATTTTTTGTCTATGGCGCCGTATAGCTCAGTCAATTCTGATACAGCCTATAAATTACTTTTTTGAAATGACTCTGGTTCTTGCGATTACTCTCTATTTGTAAAATCAATGAGGTTGTACCACATATTGAAGAATATTTTGAAAATAACACGTTTTATCTGATTTAATTAAATATCAAAACATTCTAACTGATATTGCCTTCAAATTACACTCACATCATTTTTAGTACGATTAACAGTTATAGAAATATTAACCCTGATAACTGAGTAAAAAGTTGATTTATAGGCTGTAGGATCGCAGAAAAAATATGTAAATATAGATGAAATGAAATGTACATCAATTATTAAATTGCTCACTATCTTTTATCAAGAAAGTTTCAAAAGGTTAGCTTGAAGACCCACAAAGTAAAAAAGTTGCTAATAGGAACTTTAGAAAAAATCTGAAAGCAAACGAGAGGACGAAAATTATTCGAGATTAATTTTTATCAAAAATATGAATACGTCTAGAGGACAATAAAAAGTACGTACTGTCGAACTTTTTACAACATCCTGGTTAGGAATTCCATATCGAATTGCAGCAGATAAATATCGTGTAAAAAAAATCAATTATCAGGGAAAAAACACTTTATTTATAACAAATAACATTTTAAACAGAGAAATGTATGCAAATAAGTGCTCTCGGAAGAGAAACCTTTCTATCATTGGAAAGCTTACCGAATTCTAATTTTTCTGCTCTAACCTCGCTTCTCATCATTACAACAGAAAAGTACTGAGTGGTATTAAACAAATGGTGTGGCTATATACAAAAGTGAGGCCAATCAACTAAACTGTCCAAAACTCAATGCATTTCAAATATATTGGATTATAGTAAAAAATACTTAAGGCTGAGTAAAAAATTAAATAGATTTCAAAAAGAAGTGGACTCACTCCGACAAAAAAGTAACCGAAAACATAGTAAAGTTTATATTTAGAGTATTCCGGAAAATGTTAAATATTTTAGTAAAACCGAATAAGAGATTAATTTTTCTTTTAAATTTAAAATTAAACTACAACAGTCTCTTCATAACAGACGCTTCATTTTTATAAGCTGAATTATATGTACTAATTTTTTCTTGCACAGACTTTAATAAACATGGATTCACTTCACGATAATTTTTTCCCTTTATTATCCGGAGCTTAAAACAAATTCTTGGTAAAACACTTCACTTCGTAATCCCCTCAACATTGCAATTAATAATTTTCAAGGAGAAGAAGCAATAGAACTAAAAGATAATTCGTATGCCACAGTTGACTTTGAATCTATGCTGGTTGAATATTTTTGGCTAAAATATTAAAAAGTTGGGAATGAAGCATTAAAATTTTTACTACAATCTGTATCTGCACATTTTTTGTGAAACTAGTTCTTCTACCTTACAGTTTATAAAATCCAAATTTAGATCCCTATTGGTTGTGTAGAATGAAGTACTTTGTCAGAAATTTCTAACAATGTTAAAAAGTTAGTAAAAACAAAGACATTTTTATACATTTAATATTTGTTTAATTTTTTGCTTATACATTTGTACATGTATTTTGTATAACATTAAAAATATTTTATGAAATTAATTTTTCTGTAATCTTAAATAATAATTGTTTATAAACTTTAACAGGTTCGTGGTTTTCATATTTAATAAATAAATTTTATTTAAAATAAATACTTTTTGAATTTTTAGTGTTATTCATTTCTACTGTACTAAAAACTAAAATGTGCCAAGTGGTTCGCGAAAAAATTAAAATTTCTAAAAATGTCCGTGGAGTATGGAGAAGTGGGAACCCCTGTCATAAAGAGCCGCCAAATATGTAAAAAAGTTCTCTTCTAAAACACTATGTAAACCACATAAAACTCATTAAACTAATTGAATTTCAAAAAGATAATATTTATGTCTTAAACATTCCTCAAACGTCTAATGATTTTAGCATAATTTTAGAGTGTAATTTCTTATTACCAGCTATATTTAATTAATTTTACCTTTACATACAGTGGCCAAAAGGACTAATCGGCATAAGTGATTTATTTATTTATTTTTTTTTTTTTAATAAAATTTTCTCAGAATTTTTAAACGAAATATCATAAAGAAATTAAATTTTTTAATAACACGTAGCTTCTATTTTCACTTTGTAACCTTTTAAGCGTTTTGATATACGTCTAACAAGGACATTGTTATATTCAAAATCAGTTTTATTTCATTGCATTTACAATATCAATTTAATGTTACTTTTACTCGTGAAATTCAAACATTACTATTTGTTTTTTTAATAAAATCCCTCAGATTGATATCTGGTGATTATAGTGTTTTTTTTTTACTTTCGTGCAGTAATAGGAAAAGCTAAGTTTTACCTTTGTGGCAGAATGTTTTGGATTATTACCTTAGTAAACATAAATCTGTTGGAAATTCCTAATTTCTCAGCACTTTCATGCAAAATTTTATTTTATAATGTCTATTAAATACCAATGATCGATTATTCCATCTATAAATATTAAAATACATATTCCAAGTCCAGTCACATACCACTAACCATAACACTTCAACCACCTTAATTTACGGTAGCTAGCTAATTTCTCTTTTCTACCTAGTCGATAGACTAGGACATTCATATTGGAGCAAAATAATTTATCTCAACTGCAAAATTTGCATTCTGCCAGAAATGCAAATTTTGATATGAAATCTTCTTACAAATTCTAATTTTAATTTTATATCTTTTTTGAGATGTATGGGCTTCTTTATACCAGACCTGGCTCTAAAATTATATATTTTTTAATATTTCTAAATTTCTAGAGTGCAGCGCATATTCTTAAGTATTTATGACTATCTTTAGCCATGTTCGATGCTAATATTTTGTAATTTTGTTTCACTTTACGTAAAGTTTTACGTTCAGCCAGCTTTTGTAAATCTTAATGGCCGGTCGATTCAAATTTATTTTTAGTGAATTTTATTTTTTTTTTTTTATTTTCTATAATATAGTGGAACCTTTCTCTTACCTTTTGCAATTTTTCTACAATTGAATTTTCGGATTTTCCTTGCTAAAAATGATTAATTTTTCAGTTTTTGGCCTCAGCTGAAGATTATTTTTGCGTCCTTTATTTACACAAAATCACAAAAAAATGGTGCAAAATTATTTAAAACACATGCCAACAACAAAATACCATAAAAAATTAATATAGTTATCGAAAATAGACAAATAAACCACATGTCCATGTCTTTTTTTGCCATTGAATATGTATACTGTTGAAGGACAGCGCTCATTAAAATTATATGCATGTGGGGGGCAAATATTATCAAAACTAGAAGAAAACACAAATTTCAAATAAATATTTGTCATTCTAATTCAAGAAATATATAAATTGTAACGAAATAATAAGAAATGAAATTGTATGTCAAATACTTATTTTAGCCACTGTATGTATATTTACAAAACTGTGTTGTATCAATCGTAATAACTCTTAAAATCACATGAAAATAACTACAAGCTAAACGTTTTTATTTGATTTATTGCTTTACTGACTTTAATAATATCTCAAGTATGTTATCAAATAAAAACACTTATACACAATTTTACGTATTTTTTTATTATTATTCTTATTCTCATTTAAAAAGTTTCATTAAATTCTTTAATAGTCTTCTTCTTAAGTTTGTATTTTTCTTCTGTGTGTGTGTGTTTTTTCTATAACCTCCAATTTCATACAAACTAGAACTGAACGTTTGTTCTATATTCATTTGTTAAAGTTTGTGTTCCACTAACGGAAACTACAAAAAATATAAAGTAAAATAAAAAAAAAAAATAAAAAAAACATAAATGAAAAAGCTGAAAATATAAAAAAATAAACTTTAACAAAATCTAGAAACCTTGTAACTTAAAAATACAGCAAACATTGTGGTTATTATTTTTTTTTTCTTTTTATATTATTTTTATAGTTTAAGCATCTTTTTTGTGTTCAGATTTTCATGCCATACAATTTGAAATTGCACCATTTCCAATAAGCATTAAAATAAAATGATTGGTAAATATTAAATTGCTTTGTTATAGTCAAGGAAACCACAAATATGCAATTGCATGTTATTTTCTGGACGTTGAAGGAACAAATAAAACATTTTGTGCATATTTTTGCAAACTTTATTTTTAATAGCATATTTATGCATTTAGCTGTTTTTAGTGCATATTTTTAGCATATTTTGTTATTTTAAGAGCATATTTAATCCATTTAATGCATTTTTTAGCATATTTTGTTATTTTTAGAGCACATTTAATCCATTTAAATCTTATTTAATGCTTTTAGAGCACATTTTGATATTTTGAAGATATATTTTTTTTTATACCTCATGGGATGTTTTTTAAATTTCACTTATAAAAAGATATAAGAAGATGAGCTTTACTTGTAGAGACGAGATTGAATATTTAGAAACAGATTAATTGATCTTCATTAAAGCTAGTTTTGTAATGTAATATAGAGGACATATTAGCTTTTAAACTTGACCGAAGCATTAGCTAATGTTGTAAAAAACCATATTTTTTTAATTAAAGTATATGATAATTATGATAATTTCTGAAGTAATAATAATATCTATAATTAGATGGATAAGCAAGTGGAAGATCAATAATGTTTTTATTTGATATGAAATTAAATTAAAAATTTCGACACAGTTGATGAATTTCAGTTTTTCCTTATTTTATAACATTAAAATATTAATGAAACACTTTGTCTTAATAAAGAACATAATTTTTATTAAAAAATTACAAACATTTTTATATCTTTTTCTGTACATATTTTCGTGTATTTAGATCATATTTTTCATTTTCATGCAACATATTAAATACGCATAAAACTATTTCTTAGAGCATATTTGTGGTTTCCTTGGTTATAATTAATAGAAACGACCGCTTAATAGTCCCTTCCATATATATTTAATTTTAAAAGTTAGTACAATACAGAATTTCTACATATCGCATAAATAAATGAAAAATGTTAGTTTGCGTTAGATTAAAATACATGAAATTATTTATTTTTTATATAGTTCCAATGATTTTCTATACTTCAACCTTTGTTGTGGATTTTCATATCATTATTGATTTAAAATGTAGAAATTTTTCCGTGGCTTTAAAATTAGCTAAAGAAGATTCTCCTTTAATTAATCAATTTCTTAAAAATACTAAAAATAACCAAAAATTGCCTTTATTGGATTCGTCTTCAGATTGTGTCAAGCAACCACAATTTTTTAAAAACTTATTGTTCAATAATATTATTTATATTTTGTTTATATACTATTTTACTAATGTCGTTATATTTAAATAATAATTTTACACGGGAAAACGCATGAAAATAGCCTATACTCGTCCTACTTTAGCTTTACGACCAATGATTTATGTTTGAAATTGTCACCTCCTAAACTGTATAGTTCTATAGATGTGTTACATAGCAAGTACCTATTCTATGGAGCGGTTCTAGAACTAGTTCCTTAATCGATAATTTTTGCTTGAAATTGTCACATTCAAAACTAGTTCTATAGAAGCATTAGGAAATGGTTTCAGAACTTGTTTTTTGTTTGTTGTTCTAATGAGCCATTTCCTAAAGGCCAATTTAAACTCTTTCGTTTTTTTTTTTAATATTTGGAATTTTATATACAAGTTTTTTTAAACAATTGACAGATTACTGGTTCCCAGATGACTTTCCATTCTGGGAACCAGTAATTTGTTTAGGCAAGTAATGTAAAAGTCTTACAGAATTAGTTCCTAAGTACTAGTTCTTATAAACATTCCATAAAACGAATTTAAAATAAGAAGAAGATTATACTCTATGAGTGCCGGCATTCTTAGAAATATGTTAGTATAGAATCTGAACTGATAATAATTTTGGAACACGTTCTAAATTTTTCCTGGGTATTGTAATTTTTTTCTATTAAATTGTCCTGAAATTCTTTAGTTTTGGATTTTTTTTTTTAATAATATATTTTTTCAAGAACCATTACTGCACATGATTCAGCACATAGTACTATATTTCGCGCAATTCAAGATTTGTCATTATTCTTTAAAAGCGTTGTATCAAGTTCGCGCGGAATAAATATGCGCATTTCTAGAAACGGTTTCTATTATTAAATCATGTTAAAAGAAAATCGTGTAAATGAAATATCACATAATACGAGGGTTACCTGTATCTTGTCTAACACTTGTTTTTTTTTCGAGCTTGAAAGTTTACACTTCAATTAATGAAATTCTTTTTATTGAATTTTAAGAGAAACAGTGTAATGATATATTGAAAGTGCTGGTTATACGAATGTTTTTGTATTTTGTTCTTTCTGGTTGGAAAACTGAGAATACATATAGTATGAGTGTGTATGTCAATATAAGTATGTAGTGCAATTTCTGTCTTTTGGCAATGAATTTAAATAAACTTGAATGCTTGCTTTTGCATGCTTTGGTGTGGTTGAAAGGAAAGTCTTTTTGGCGGTATTGTAAGAAAATACAAAAAAAAAGAAATATACAGAAGACTCACAAAAAAGGAAAGCGCTACTCTAGCTTTTCTTTAAATTTAAACATACAGTGTTTATAAATAAGAATATTAATTGTATCAAAACATTTGAAACATTGCATGGAATATTATTAGTGTGTCTCTAAAATTAATTCTAAATCTAAGTATTTCAAAACAATTAAAAGGGAAGCACTAATCAAATTGTGAATTACTTTTAAATTGGCATACATCTGCAACATTATTTCAAGATGGCAACAAGTTATGTCAGAATAACTCAAGTCCATGGTTTCTACAACAAAATAACGCATTAGCATCTGATGTGCCTCTATGATGGTTAGAGGTATGCTTCAAATAAAATTATAAATAATAATAATTATAAATATAAAATTATAAATCCATTTAAGCGGAATTATTTTGGGAGCAAATTATTATGTTAAGATCCATAAGTAGTGTCTATTCGAGGCTCTCCACTTGAGTGCATCATAATTCTGAATTCATTGTTTATCCAATTATAATAACACAGAACGAATCTTGGGTATAACCGCAGACTTTAACTGCATTGATTCCGGATATGTCACCTAGAAAAGCCAGTATAGTTAACACTGATACCACAGACACAACCGATATGGGTCTTATGTCAGGTTTACTGTTAGCAAAAGTATACAGATATCGTCTGATACTTCAAACTGTTTAGCGTACATTTAATGGCGTAACACTACGTTACTGCATGACAAAATTGTACGAGAATATTCACAGTTCCACCTTCACTATGGACATCCAGTAATATTGAATATAGAGCTACCTGTTTCTCCATCAAATCAACTTGAGTCAAATCAATATAAAGCACACTAAAACAGCAGAAGACAATCATTCTAAAATTGTCAACAGATGGTATTAAATCGAAAACATGTAACAGATAATATTTTGAGAACAATCGTTTACATTATTGTAAGCGAAACGACGACAAAATACAAATTTATATACTTAAATGCTTTTGACGTTATTTTGTTAATCAAACTCCATTTAAACGTTAGTTGCATTTAAAAATGTATACAAAAATTTTAAAAATAAATATTAACACAAAAACTTCTGAATATGTAACATTTAAAAGCCTGAGCCACCTAAATCAAAGAAGACTTTAAAAATCTTTTAAGAGCCAGAATAGAGAATTCCGAAAAAGCTTGAGCCTCTTAAAACCAAAAAAAAAAAAAAAAACTTTTAAGTTCTTTTCCGACCCAGAGCCAAAATATAACACTTCAAAAATATTTTTTTTTTTCTTTTTTTAAAGAAAAAAATCCATATTAATATTATAAAATCAAGTCTGTTTTTGTTTATTTATTTGTTTGTTTTTGACGCAATTACATTTAAACCACTCAACCTATTTCAATGAAATTTGAAATATAGATGAACTTTAAGGTGGAGCGAACTATAAACTTACTGAATATTGATGAAAATATTGTAGTTTTTTCGGTTTAAATTTTTCTTCATTTTTCAATAATACTGGAAGTTTAAACAGGAGAATTACATTTCCGTCAATTTCTTATTAACCTTTTAGGGGCATCCAGCTATTAATAAATAAAATAATAGTAATAGGAAATGTGTTCAATGTATTACTCGTATTAAACTCTTCAGCAAAAAGAAATATTTCCTCCTTAAGAAAAAAAAAAATATGTGAAATATAAAAAAAAAAAAAATAAGTGCTAAGCAAAAATCTGCTAAAATTTTTTTCTATCAGGTATAGTAAAAAGCATGAGTAGTGCTAAACATGCTTACCTGAAGGTTAAATCTCTTGAGAATGCGCTTAATGAGGTAGTGGGCTATATAGAATAAAGACTTCGGTACAGGGAATTTACCATGGCCGCGTTCTTGGATATTGAGGAAGCGTTCAATAATATCAAGATTGACGCTATTAAGCGGGCGTTAGTGGATCTTAAAGTACATAACTTCTTGATCGAATTGATAATAATTATGCTGAGCAACAAGATTATCTACTCGAGCTTGGGTGGAGTATGTTTAAGGAAACTGGTTACTAGGGGGACACCGCTAGGGGGAGTGCTCTCACCCCTGTTGAGGCTATTGGCTGTTGACGTGATTCTGCATCAATTTGACAGCAGGGGACGAAAGATCGTGGCATATGCTGATGATGTGGTCATATTGGTAACAGGGAAATTTCTTCCCACAATTAGTGAGATCATGCAGTCCGCGCTGGGTGAGCTGTCCTCTTGGGCCGCTGATAAAGGGTTAGTAGTGAATCTGTTTACAAGTACAAGGTAGAGAATTTCAGATTACCGGTACTGTGTGGAATGGAAATGAGACTTTCCGATTCAAAAAATAAACTGTATATAATATTTTATAAAATTTTCAATCAATTTCAACTAAGACCATTAACTGCTAAAGCCATTTTGCCACATTTATTGCGAAATAACTTTAAAAAAAATATTTTTTTCCACTCTAAGTTTAAATTTAAGGAGAAGTGTCAGACATGAAAACCAAATATTCTGCACAAACTAGCTGAATGTGTCTAGTATCCAAAAATAAATTTAATGACCTAAATTGCTTTATTGGCAAAAAATGGGTTTATTGCTCAACGTATAATAGTGGGAATAATATAAGCCATATATCATAAAACTTGAAGCAAAAATCTTAATTTTATTCGCAATTAACCCTACGGTACATAACCGGGTACATACATTTTTTTGACTTTAAAATGCTCGCATTTCTTTAATAATGAAGAGATGATCACGAAACTTCAGATTGTCGCGAATAAGGTATTTTTTTTTATTTTTATTATCTTTTGACTCACTTAAAGCCAAAATTAAAATTTTTTAGTTTAAACTAGTAAATAAGCCTGTCTCTGTCTGGCAAAAGTGTCATTTTATAAAATGTGGCTCAGTTAGGATTTTAAAACAAACTAGTCTGATAAGTAAGGTAATTTTGAACTTTGTAGGCTTTTTAGGAGCTTTAGAAGAAGAATAAAAGACAACTTATTAATCTTTCTCATTATTACTATTTTGCGCCAGTCTTTATTTTTAATAATTCTTTTTAGTTCTTTTGTATGTTACGTAAAAAAATAATGCAAACGCTCAAGCTATTAATATCATTTCCGCTATAAACATGACAGAACCCTGTGCAATTATTAACAACATTCTTTAGGAATGTAAGAACGACTTTTTGGAAAGGATCTTATATGAAATCTGTCCTCAATCATATATCAAGTCAGAGCCACCACTGACAGCATTCCCTAAGTTTCTAAGAATGATTGACAGATTTTCGGAGAGTTTCATATATGAAACCTGTGTTTTATTATGAATCAAGTCTTGTTCTAAAGTTTAAAAAAAAAATTTATACTTTTTAGAATCCTACGTGTACAAAAAACATATTATCTACCAATGCTAATTTATGCACTTTATGCAATTGTTAAAAAAAATTTATGAGCGTCGAAACTATATTGTAGAGAAAATTTGTATGGGGCTAGATTATGATAGGTAACTATTATCAATTGTTTTTAATAGAGTTTGTTTCTGCATCATATAAAGTCAAATTTCATCCATTTATCTTAAAAATAGCGACTTGCAGCTTCGTTAAAAGTTTAACATAGACGGACAGGCAGACAGACAGACAGACGGACATCGTAAACATACTCCAACAAGTTTTTCCTACATGTATCGTAGGATTATGTAAAGACAACTACATTAAAAATGTGACGTATACTTAATATTTCGTTTAGTAAATATTATAAATATTACGTATACGCACTATGTTTCAAGTCGCAAATCTAGCTGGACAAAATTAAAAATGTTAGTCTTTACTTGGGAACAAATTAATTCAACAATTAAGTCCTTGCTTTGATCTATTCATAAAGCTTTCAAATTTATTGTTTCATTTTCCTGTGAAAAGTGGGAGAATTGTCACAAATATTCCCTTGTATTTTTTATTAATTAATTTAACTTTAGAATATGTATAAATTAATAGGTTACAGTTATTTTTCTTAATGAACTAAAATATATTGTGACATTAGGTTTCGTTAGCAATATTCATAATTTAATAGGGAATTGATCTTCGTCCTTCGAAACTGGGTCTTAAATGAAGAAAAGTTTAAGAGAATTATGAATTTGTAATAGTTTGCATAGAAAAAAGACTGTATTTAAAGAATTTCATAGGGCCTCGTCCCGCTTTTTGTTTTATGGACCATTTTAATAAAAGACATATTATGGAATTCACTTCTTCACTGGCTTATTTTATTTGTATTAATTACTCTAAACTTAGTTTTATAATAAATTTATAATAAATCCAAAATTTTTACATAGTTAACTAATTAACTTTTGCAAGAAAAATTGATTGACTATTTAGCGGACAAAAAATACAAAACTTGAATATAATTTTATTCAGTATCTAATGGAGGTTTATTTATCTAAATTGAACGAACCGTTCTCGAGCTATACTAGAGCAACCACCTTACTAAGAGGGTAAATATTAGACATATCCACAAAAAGATAGTACGTGATAGAAAAAATGGAAAGCAATTTCTGTTTTCCATTTGGAATATTATTCTGTTTGTTGAATCTAATTCCATATTTAGAGAAGGATTTCTCTGCTGACGAGTTTTAATCATTTGAAACATAATAAATATATGCAAAATAAGGTTAAATATCTATCTTTATATTGGGATTTCATAGTAATATTTAATAATATGAACTGAGAATGATTCGGTGTCCAGATAAAAACACTACACTGCACAGTGGGAAATGTTTGTAATTTTCTGTTCATGAGTCTGTAAGTTTTTAATCTTTAATAATGAACAAAATTTTGCACCAATGACCTTGATAATATTTTCCATAATATTAGTTAATATGAGCTAAATCTATTTGCAAATTATTTGACAAACTTTATTTGAATTTCAATTTATTGTTATTTGAATGAATAAGTTGAAATTATATTAAAAGTATATAAAATTTAGAGGAATGTGGGTAAGAACAAAAAAGCCCTTGACTTAAAGAATTATTATATACTTTAATACATTTAAACCATTATAACAGAACTCTATTTGGGGTTAGTGGTTAATTTTCCGAAAAGACAGCCAGACGGTCCCCATAGAAATATATAATGGTCTGCGGTAAATTTACCATTATCTGAAGTTGTGATCAGTTGCGATCAGTTGTTATCAGTAATAAATTTTAATGTAAGTAAGTAATTGTGAAGTAATTTCATTTCAATAAAAAAGTAAAATATTTAGTATAAAAATGCATAGATACCAAGACATTTTTAATAAAAACTCTGAAATCAATCGAGTTATCATGATTTACAGACTTATTTCGGTTATAATAATGAATCATATGTATGTTTGCAATGATATTTTAAATCATTTTGGTGGTATAATTACGTCCGTTCCTTCATCCGGCGCAGAGACAATGTTTAGTTATGCCCTGCCTATATCTGCAGATATCTGCAAATAAAATTTTAAAAATACAATACACAGGATATCAGTCTTCCCTTTTATATTATTTTAAGTGCGCAGGAAAAGGTAACAATAAATACATATTCTATTAAAAATTATTTTTCACCCAAAACATTTTAATGTAATCCGTGCATGAATTTTAACCACGGTTCTATTGTTTTTAAAATTTATGACCAAAAATAAAATCTATGTAATATTCTTCAAAAATTTTTTATTTCAAATGTACTAAATTTAGCGAATATTTTAGAAAAGTTATATTACTTTACTCTAAGTTAAAAATTTAATAAAATTTCCAAAAATTTCAAAATATTTATGAAAAGCTCATATTATACTATTTCCTAGAGTGCGTTTTAACGGCAACAACATTATGCTTACAAAATATATCAAAAAATGTTTTAAAAATGAAAGCATTCATTATCTCTTTGACAAAAATCGAAAAGAACTATTGTCAACGGATTGTATTAATTTCAGTATTTTCAATTGTTTTTTTTTTTCTCTGTATAAGTACTGACTAGCATATGTGATATATAATAACATAGTGTACTACATAACTTTGTACCATAAAATTAAATACAGACTTTTTTAAATAGCAGCCACTTTAGTACTTAAAATTTTATAGGGTATAATATGACCGCTTTATATTCGCAATTGCTTCCTCTAAATGTCTGTTAAGACTACAGTTTTCCAACGAGTGCCAAATGAATGTACAAATGTATGTATATTAGATTGCACAAAAATTTACCGGCTTTTGATCGTAACTCCCTCTAGAATCGTGCTTTGGGCCATAAAAAGATGTTGTGTGAAATATTAGTGAAATAGAATAACTTTAAGCCGTGCCGTATTAGACCTGAAATTTGTAGCGTTCATGCCTTTTTACAGTATGTGATAAATTTAGCTTCTAAATGCTTTTTCTAACAGAGTTAAAAAAAACTGAAATCTACTTATAATTATCTATTAAACTGGATATAAAGAGTAAAAATTGGTTAAACAATTTTACAATTATTACGAATTCCCCAGACCATTAACATTTTTTCGACCACTTGTGTAAGGCGTGTTACAAACAAATTTTTACTTTTTGGAAAAATGTTTAAATAAAATAAATTTTTATCGTAATTACCGAAAAATATATTTTTGTTTCCGCGGGATAACTGAAACCCCTTTCCGCTCTTGGTTAAAAATTTTTGATTTTTAAGGTTGTTTCAAAACTCCAATTTCAAACTTTTAAAAATTTTGTTAAACAAGTAACAAAAAAGTTCGCAATAAATCATACAGTTTTATAGACAGTAACACAGGAAATAGTATCGAAAAATAATTAGGCCAATGCCTTATATAACTATACCGTATCTGCGATTTGAATTTTGGGAATTTCGGCAAAAGAGCCTTTTTTCGTTTTAAAGTCAATTTTTTTAAGATTAACCCAACTATTACATAGTAAAATAAATCTTATCTTGAAAAATATATCCTTAAGTTGTTAACAAAATTAGACAAAGATAACATTTAAAATACGAAGGTCAAATTTAAAATTCGAAATATATTAAATTTCTAAGAAAAACAACAAAAAATTATTTATTTAGTTTTATTCGGATTTCGTTTCAATGGTTTATAAGAGAAATATGGATTGCTGAGCATGTCTCTGCTTGTCAGATTGAGGTAACTGTCACTTTTTTTATTTTTCAATGATATTACTTAATAAAATTTACTGTGCAAATATTTCAGAATAGGTGTGTCTAAAAAATGCTGACCCTAAGCTCAGTTGAGGGTTTAACTTATTTTTCTTACTGGTGGTGTCAACGAAAACTTTTCAGTTATAATCGCGTAAAATCTCATAGGAATGTAGCTAAAAATAAATAAGTTTTCGTTACGTTTTTCTAAGAAATTTAATATATTTCAAATTTTTACTTTTGACCTTCTTATTTTAAAGGTTATTCTTGTGTATTGTTGTTAAGATCTTCTGCATAAATTTTCTGAAATATTGCTTATCTTACTGTGTAATAATTTTGTAAAGCATGAATATTGGTTTAAAAAGTAAATTACTTTATAACGAAAAAACTATAAAAAATACATTTTTTAGCCAAATACCCAGAATTAAAATCGCAGGTATGACTTAAATGTGCAAGGTCTTGACCTATTTTCACTTTGATTTTATTTTCTGTGGTGTTATCTATAAAACTGTATTACATTTTGCGAAGTTTTTTGATATTTGTTTAACAATATTCTTAAAAGATTGAAATTGGAGTTTTGAAACTGCCTTAAAAAATTAACATTTTTTAATCAAGTATGGAAAGGGGTTTGAATTATCATGAGTAAACAAGAACTTATTTTTCAATAGTTAAAAATATGATTTTATTTAAACATTTCTCAAAAAAAATAAAAATTTGTTTGTACACACCTTACAAATGTAGTTGAAAACACATTATTGGTCTGGGGAATTCGTAACAATTTTAAAATTTGTTTGATAGATAATAATGTGTAGATCACAATTTTTTTAAAATTTTGTTAAAAAAGGAAATGTTTAGAAGATAAATTTTTCAGGAAACTGTAAAAAAGCCAAAACCGCAAGCTACAAACTTCAGGTCCGATTCGGCGCGGGTTAAAGTCATTCGATTTCACTGATATTTCACACAATACCTTTTTGTAGCAAAGAACTATACTAGGGGGAGTTACGGTCAAAATACAAAAGTAGGTAAATTTTGTTGCAGTCTAATATAAATAGTGATAATTTTAGATACAACGATGAATTTTAGTAACACATATTCACTCACTGGCGCAAACATATTTAAACACATAAAAAAAAACTTTCTCACACTTGCTCCGCATTTTTTTTTTTTTTTTTTTTTTTTTTTTTTTGTAGTAGTTTCTTTTTAACAAATGTCTGTGAAAAAGTTAAAAAATTACAATTCTTTACTAGAGATGCATATCTTAAGATCTAAGAACAAGAGTTCGTACATATGTCACCGCTATGTAAGTATGTTGATATATGGGGAATTCTCTTTTTAAGTTTACCTTTATGAAACCGATCTTAAAATTCAAATATTATTTTTTAATTCTGATTTTTTAAACTAACTTTTCATGCTGTTATGTGTTTTGTGGTGGAGTAAAACAACAAAAACTCAATACCTGAAATAGTTCCATGTGGTACTGATAAGCATTAAAATTTAAAAAATTCAAAAAAAGTGTCTCCTAATGTAAACTACGAACACTTGTAGAAATAGGACAGCTTTTGTTTAATCAGTTTTTCGTTGACCAGTTGAATTATATTTGGGCAAGTGGTGAAATCAAAATTTTCAAAATTTTAAGTTTTCACAGCTTTTCGATTAAAAAATGTACGCTGTTTTGAGTATTGCAAAATAAAGAATGGATATTTATTGTTCAGCGCTATAGAGAGTACTTAAACTTGGTAAGAGAAACGTGAATGACTCTAAGAGGTGCTTTTTTCTCACAGCGTAATTTCAGTGAAGCTAAAATATTGCGAGATCGAAAAAGGTTTCTATAACATTTTAAAATTGTTATGGAGCAATAAAATATTAATGTTCAAAAAAGTTAAAACTTTTTAAAATCGATTTAAAATTTTACATACTTTATATTAGCATTTTTTAGATTTTATGTGAAATTATATTTATAGTAAGTACATCTACTCTGTTTTAGTTAAGTTGAAAATGAGTTCAACAAAAAAATTGCATAAAAAGTATTCACGATCCGAAATCGCTATGTCTTTAATATTTCATAAATCGTCGAGGCACATCCAAGGCTCAAATTTAAATCGGTGAAAATGTATATCAATCTGTAGGCGTTATTGCAGCTTATATCGGAATCAAGCGACACTCAAAAATAATGAAGCATTTGAATTTAGTACAACCTTTAAAATCTTTGGGTGTTTATTTTTGCCAATGAAAAATTTATTTTATAGTTATATAATTAATATTTGCAACTTTTTATTTACTAACATCATTTAAAAATTTTTCTGTGTTTAGATGTGTATAATACATCAGTGGATCAAATGCAATTAAAAAAGAAAATATGAAAAATATGTACTTTGTGTTTTACTCGATATTCTAAAGCTAGGTTAAACCAGAGTTATGGTTCCGATTATGTTCACTATTTTAAAACGTATAGATCCTTCTTTAATTTGTATTTTGAATACCTTTGTGTAGATTACATATGAGCATTTATTTCTGATATCGGACTTAAAATAGAATTTTACAATTTATTTTTATATTTTTGATTTTTAACTATCATAAAATAAACGATCATTTCTTGTCCATTAAAGTCATGTTGAAAAATGTTTTGGTTGCCAAATATTAAAAATATGTCAGCAAATGTTATAAAATTAAAAAACAAAAAAATTTTGTATAATTTGCTGATTAAATATTTATCTTTTTATGAAATGTTAAAAAAATCACTATGATCGTATCAATTTTTGTTTGTATTTTAAACATATTGATGTTGGTAATACGTATGTGGAATTTTTTATATTTTGTTGAAATTAGAATTTTTTTAATTTTTTAAACTTTTTATCTTAAACCTCCGTTACATTAACTCCGTTCGCGAAAAACTTTCACGCGAACAGATTTATGTTTCATTAAAGCCAGTTAGTATTTTTTGTATTGGTATAAAAAAAATTTATTTAACCCAAAAGTAAACGAATTTAAAGAAATCTCCAAATGCATATTTTAGAAATGCAAGCAATGATTGAAGCATGCTGTTACATTCATATAAACACTTAATATCTCTTTATATGTATATATATATATATATATATATATATATATATATATTTGTTTAACTGCTCTTGTTTAAATATTTTATTTTTTTACAGATTAATGTTCACTAAAACGTACAAGAAATTATTCTTCTTAACTCTACAATTTAGTCGAAGATAAGTTGTAAATGTGTCAACTATATATATGAACGATTATCATTGATGTTGCACTATTATAATGTCGTAATTTTTCTTTTATATAGGAGATATTTGACATATATATATTTACAAGTCGTTTGTTTTAAATAACTGCTAAAGAATTTTAAAAGATAATGTCAAAATAGTTATAAATTTAAGATGTTTAAAAAATGAATAATTTAAATTCAGAAAATTAAAGGAATTATCTTTAAAGAAAAGTTTTGTTTGATTTTTTTTCCTGTTAATCATTAAAATGAGATTTGGATTTCATTAACTTTGAATAAGGCTCCAAAACGTCCAAGAAATTTCTTCAAAACACGTAAATATAATAGTTTTTTTCCCGTATTTTTTGGGTAAAGCGAGGTAAAATGAGAAAAAAACTAATTTTTATACCACAAAAATACAACAACTTATAAAAGTACGGGAATACAAAAATTAAAATTGTTTACCCAGAAATAAAACTTCAAACTCTTTTAAAAATTCGTATGTGAATGTATTTTATTTTTCACCATATTCGAAGGTTTTTAGTTTTTTTTTAATGAAACTTTCCTGTTAGTAACAAAAACAAATTATTTATTAATTTTCGTTCACATATTTTATTGTATAGTTTTGTTTTTTAATTATGTGAAAATTTACTTAATCTACCAAGAAATATTGTGGGCTGTTTCGTGCAAAAAAAAAAAAAAGAAGAAAAATATTATTCTCTCAATATAGCTCTCATTTGTTAAATTTTCTTGTACATTGGGATCCCGCATGCTATCAATTTAAAGTACGGGAACAAAGCTATAGTTAAAGATAACACAATTTATTGTGGCTCTTTTATGCAAATTCGTTTAGTATTCATTAAATTTTTTTTTTTTTACTTTAAATATATCCTTTGTTACTACACAAAGAAAACAGATTCGTTGGTACAATCGAATTTGTTGTCAATCGAGTATGGTCGGTTGCACATACCTTATCTTAAATTGGTTGCAATTTCCAAATATTTCGTTTCTTAAAATCGAAATGTTCTGACAAAATAAACTAATTGATTAACAAGGTCGGTTTGAACTACTGAATTATCAATTGAAATAACTGATATAAAGTACTACTGACAATTCAATTCTTAGAACCGAAATATTGAGATGGTCTCAGCACATTTATTTTTAACAAATTGTGCATTTTAAAATTATTTTAAATAACGCAAATTGGCATTGATTCACATCACTTGGAACCAATCTAATGTACTTTAAAAATTTCATCATTTGAGATGTATCAAAATGGGTTGGTGGTTAACCGACAATTTGATGAAACTCAAAAACCGGGATTTCGGTTAAATGTTTATTTAAAAACTAGTTAAACCAGTTAAGTGACATTTAAATAAATTATGTAATTAAAAGCTAAATAAAAATTAAAAAAATAAGAATGAACTGAAATAAATGAAATTCGTTCTTTAAATGTCACGTTTTTGTTTGTACTTACTATCTAATTATATATATATATATATATATTGTGTTTTATTGTCTATCCAATATTATTATGCATATACAGACGAAACTCTATTTTAGGAATGATATGATATCAGGCCTTTCCGTTAAAGAAGGATATTCATTATATGGGAAATTTTTATATATTTTTATTAAATTTTGAAAGAAATCAACGAATGTATCTGTCTTCGAATTAGATTTTAATATATCCTAATTTTTTTTTTTTCTTTTGATAATTCAAATAATCTAACAAATTTTGCGTTACAAAAAAAATTATAAAAATCTTAAAAATACCTTCTATTTATCATTTGGACTTTGCACAATAATAAGAAATATACTTCAAAAAGAATTTTTTAATATTTTAGTCTTCCAATTCGTTACATCGGGAGTAAAATTCGTTCTTCATTCGTTATATAAGGTATCTAATGTAAAAATTTGCTCATTATTTATATCGGATTTTCTTTGTATTGGTACTTATTATATTAAGCTTGGACTGTAGTTTAGAAAAATATATTGAACTCTAAATATTTGGATACTTGCCAATTTGAACAGCAACCGTTTTTGCAAAACATTTTCTCATATTTAAAATTCAGAAAAAAGTAAAAAAGAAGTATGAAAATTTGTAGTATTTTTAGCAAATTTTTAAAACCGGTTAAATGACCGAAAAAAACCAGATAAACTGGTAAACCGAAATTAAACATTTTAAATTAACCGGTGCGCGAAGTTAGAAAAAAACCCGAGTTTTCTGTTAACCGATTTATAAACACTACTGGGTACGTTTTTTACAGTGAAGAACTGATTGATTTCTCCCTCGATTTTGCAAATGTTATTTCTATTTAAAACAATTTTAAAAATGTTTACGTATATTTTACAAGAACGTGATTCATTGAATTCAATATTCTTATATATATATATATATAAGGTGTTATAGGAATTTGTTAACATTCTATTCCATTTACTAGTTCCTTACCGTTTGGCATATTTAACAGTTTAAAACACATTAAATTTTTTTTAATAAATTTTTTATATAAATAAAATTATTTTCATATATTTATCGAACAAATTTATTTTCAGTTTGTAAAAAATAATAAATAATTCAAAAAACTCGAAAGCCAACATATTATATTTTCGGTTGCTAATACCGAGTTCAGTTTTGATTGGTTTCAATAAGTAGTTACAGTAACCACACGCAGCGAAAAACGTGGTTGAAGCATTATTACAACAATAATATTATGTTCTCTTTTAATAACTTTGTGTTCATGACAACAATGTTTTTATTTAAATTTTTTCATTTAATGTTTACACTCAATAAAAATTTTAAAATGGTTGGCTGCAAAAATTATATGTTATTAAATATTTTTACCAGAAACAAAATTTTACTAATATGAAAGATTTCGCTACTTGGACAACCATTAAATTTTTGTAGTCTTTTTTCTTGTTTTTGAATCACATTCTGTTTTTCTACCATATTAATATTAATATTCCCATTACAATAAAATGTTTCAAATAGATGTAATACTTATCCATTTCACAAACTTAGTGGAAAACTTTAATACTTATTTGTTTTTAAATATATTTTGTTTTTAATGTTTGTTTTCCAACTTCATTGTAATTCTCATTTTGGTTATACTCGGTGTGATTCAAGCAATATAAGATATTGATTAACTACCATTAAAGGGTTTAGTTAAAAAAAACATATCTTTCACAAATTAATATAATTAATTAAAAAATAATATGTATTTTTTTTTTTTTTTTTTTTGCCTAAAGAACAATTTTTTCTATTATTTTCAATAAAAAATCCTTTTTGTTTTAATATATGATAATATTTAATAACTATATAATAACATGGAATAATAGTATAATAAAGTGGAATAATACGAGTAATATAATAAAATAAAATAACACAATAGTAGCAAATCATAATCTGATAGAATGCGAAAATGATTTAGTAATATTACTCAATTATATGTAAAACTAGAATAATAACATTAAAATACAAACCATAAAATCGGACACAATATGACAAAGTGAAATCATAATAATTATTAATTATAATCATTTCTATTTTTCGCTGTGATCATATGTTCCAATCATAATATGTTGCTCTTAGATTATGGTCACTACAACTATATTTTTTCTCAGTGTATAATCTTTGGTACTAAAACTATTCATATTAAATTAAAATCGCCTGCCTTCATTAAATATTTCAAACTTATGTTTAATTTTAACATATTGATTTCAACAACAAAATTTTTAAATGTAAAATTATTAATTTCATTCATCATCATAACGTTCAAAATTTTATAAATGAAGGAAATATGTTGCTATAAATATTCTATATATTAAACAAAATGAATACTGATGAGATCTATTAAATTTTTATTAATGTAACCATAATCCAACTTCATATTCCTTTTGCTTTCCTTAAAAAAAAAGGATTAAACTTATTTTCAGAATCTAAAAAATTTAAAATTTTTTAAATCAATAAAAGTCTGAATTTTAAACTCAAAGTTTATAACAATTGAACGTCTTCTGACTGCTTAACAAAATATCTTTCGACAAGGAGCTAAAAATATCATAAATTTCTTTATATAATCCTAAAATCTTTCTAAAATATACTTCGCTGTTAACAACATGTAATCTAAAAAACATATTAACTTTTAAATTATTACTCTTATGGGTTATTGGCTCTTTTTTTTTTTTTTTTTTTTTTTTTTTGTTTGATAATTTTATTGCTCAAAATACTGTAAACGTTTGCATATAAAGACATTTAAAAAATATATTCATTTTAGATAAAAAATCCTATACTTTTTTTTTAAAAATATTACATATAATCACAGTATACAATTGCTTTTGGTTTTATAACGCCCATTAACTAAATGCCATAAAAGACATAAAATAAATACAAATAACTAAATTTAACAACCCGAAAATTCTACCTGTACAAAAATTCTCAAACCAGTCATAACTGCAACAAAGATGAGCTTCTGTAGTCAAAAGAAAAATCGTGAATACTTAAGAGAAACGGCAACGTTAAAATCTCATACAAAAGACAAGGCCAAAAAAGTGTGCTAACGTTATGGGACTGTTGTCCATGGCTTTATGTATATAAAAACATATGTCGTTGTTATGTTGCTATGCTTTAGGCTAAAAACATGTGAAACAAAAACACAAATACTCGTAAAATATCCCGTGTTAAGGTAGAAAACATATTAAAGGGTGAATAAACATATTACATTCAAATAAAAGTTCTTCTGAAATTCACATCCACATATGAACATTCATATTCATACATCTGTATGATGTAATCGATTAGTAGGGGTATTCACAAAAAGAGATTTGACATTGTTATGCGAAACACTCAACTGGATATTGTATATTGGCTATATGCATATCGAAAAGGGGTTTCCGGAACTGACCAGGAATAAAATGATATCAAATTCTTACTGTATTATATATTTATTGATTTATTTATTTAATTATTTATTAAGCATATGGACTAAATCCTTACAGCCTAATTACAAATAGATTGCACTTAAATTAAAATTTACAAATTATAGTACATTAATTATTTAAATCTGAGATTATGTTGCGAGAAGTCAATAAAATTAAACATATATATAATTTTGTAAATGGGTCGTCAGCATTAGCAAAGTTAATTCGAAACGTTTTTATAGCTATTAGGTTATAACAGCGTAGATGACGTTGGGGAACATTTAAAGACAAATTCCTCAACAGAAACTCGGAACAGATACATCCATTTATAATGTTCACAAAAAATGAGACAATGACTATAATTCTGTGACTTTTTAATGTCGGCAAAGTAGCCATAACAAGTCTGGAAGAATATGATTTCAGTGAAGAATGCTCGATATACATGTCTGAAGCGAAAACGTAAAATTTGTTTCTGAATCGATTCAATACGATCAATGTGGACTTTATATAATAGATCCCAAATATCTAAAACGTATTCTAAAATCACTCTGATTAACGTATTAAATAAATATTTGGTAATGAGTGGGTCACTGGACTCTTTTGCCCAATGTTTAATAAATGCAAGGACTCTACGTGTTTTATTAGCACACATTGTTATATGCTGAACGAAGCTCAATTTTATATCTAAAAATATTCCAAGGTCCTCTATATTATTCACTAATTCTAATTTATAGCCATTAAATGCATAAGAATCAATTGCACTCTTTTTAAGTACAGTTTCATAAGATTAATATTACATTATCATAAAAATTATTTCAATCGTTCTGGAGATAAATATGTTCCAAAGAATGTTTGAAACTTAAGAATATTTTCGCATCAACATCAGAATGGTTGAATGTAATGTTGAATGTATGTAAGTAAAAATAAAATAGAGTCAACATGACTCCCTCGTGATATACCAGCTTTACTAAAATTTTCCTCGAGGTTGTATTATTGAACAAAACAGATTGTGTTCTGCATTGAAGATACGGCTTAATCTTATATAAATATCGTTAAAACCCATAGTATACAATTTTATAAGCCAAATATTGCACTTATCTTTATCAAAAGCTTTACTGAAATCTGTATAAATGACGTCGGTGGGTTGATTGTTCAAAAAACCTTTATTTATTTGGGATGTTAATCACAGGATATTAGTTATAGCTGATGATTCTTTGCAAACACGATATTGTAAAATGTTAGTAAAGACGAAACTTGGTGAACAATAGAATTTTTAATGCATTTTTCAGATTTGGTATTGCAATTAGCTTAGCTATACCGCTATTTATACTCGATTTGTTATCAGATTTAAAAATCAGAATAATATAAGACTGTTTCGAAATTTTAGAAAAACAACCAAATTTTAATGACATATTAAATATTATAGATAAAGGAAGTGCAATAGCATGTGCACAATTCTGTATGTTAGGTATGGCATGCTGTCCTTTTGAGAATGACAAAATGACAATATGGGTAGTGTTGATCGTAGGCAGCGATATTGTTTGACTAGTAGAAAATTTGAAGAGGTAGGTAGAGGCGAAAAAAATTTGCAAATAAATTGCTAACTTCTGACTTATCTGAAAACTCATGACTTTTGGGGTACCAGAAAATTTCCTTTTTTTATGTTTAATGTTATTCAGATAATAGCAGTTCAATTTAACATTTAGCATGTTGCATTATGCGCGAAGAATTCATATTTTTTTATGACTAATGGTTGTCATGTTAATCATTTCTGAAAAAGAGTGATTTCGATTTGTTTTAAATAGAAGGTCATGTACATCCATAAAATAACAACAGGCTTTATTTTTATTTAGAATTTACATATTTTCTATCATAAAGTATACCCAAGAATTTCTTCCTTAAATCCGTGACAGAAATGATATATTATCGATTCCTCTTCTTCCGCATTACGTCAATTTATGCAGGAAGAAATTATATCCTAGTATGCGTAGAGACAACACAATGCCTAATGATCAGTAATCGACAATGATCTAACTTTAATACTTCACAACCATAGACGCGAAATATGTTTAAAAGCTCAGCGGTGAATTCATTAACTGCATGTATACCATCAAAATGTTCACAATGTTATATGTTCACAATGTTATATATTTACACTTTTTTTTAATTTTTTGAAAATTTTGAAAAGGAGCTGACTTTTACGTCATAAAGATTCGTTTGCTGAAATGCAGATATAGTCATATATATTTACACTTTTTTACATTTTTTGATAACTTGGAAAAGAAGTAAAACAAAATATTACAAAATATTGTTTTTGTAAAGACTGAAACGTGTAGAGTAAATTGTTATAATTTCTGAAAATATCGCGATATTTTTTTCTGATATTTAAAGAAAAACTCGTGTGCAATTTTTGTTTCAAAAGTATTTCAACAAATTTTTATATTTTAAATTTATTTACATAGCTTCAAAAGTCAATTAGTATTATTAGCTTTGCAAAGCATAAATAAAATGTCATAAAAGTTTAACATCGTTTAAAATATTTGCAAAATTCTCAATTGTCATCCATTTGTTCAGCGAGAAAGTATGATATTTAGAAAGGTTGCGATGTGCGCTTTATAAGAAGTGTAATACATTGATTCTGTAGTTGTTTCAGAAAAAAATTTAAGTACAAAAATTTGATTTATTTAAATTACATAGAAAATTCAGTACAAATGTATAATCAATAATAATATAGTCTGGTAATATTTAGAAATTCAATATTATATTGCAGAAAAACGATTATGGAAATATTAAATTACACTTTCTGTAAAGAAACCACCATAAAATTTTTAAAAATCATACATTCTCGTCGATAATACCAACGACGGCAGAAAATCTTGAAAATATTCTAAATAATGTTAAATTTTTCTGAAATTTTTTTTTTTCTAATTGTTTTTATTTTTATGCAATTATATCTTTTAAATAACTATACCCGCTCCATTCTCCAAACCATAATGATGATGTCCCTTTTTAAAAAATCATTTAAATCTCAACTTGTCACTGATAGCCTTTTTCATCATTTTTGCCACTATTTTTATATTTTTGCGATCTATTAAAGTTATATTTGAATCTTAAGATTTTATACTATCTTAAAGACAAGATCTTGGATCACTTTTAGCAATGTTAAATTTTTGAAGCTGTGAAAATAATTTCGATATATAAAAAATATATGTAAGTACTTTTGAAAAAAAAAAAAAAAATACATACTTTTAATATCAGAAATAAATAACGCAACTTTTTCAGAAATTACCACAATATACTCTACATATTTCAGGCTTTACAACAAGAAAACAATTACTTCAAAATATTTTATAATAACACAAATATTTTACTTCCTTCCAAATTATCAAAAGATGTAAAAAAGTGTAAATATATATGACAATAACTGTATATCATCAAACGGCTGTTTATTATATAAAAGGGAACCAGTCAGCTCTTCCGCAACTATGTTACCAGTTGCTATGATCCGTCACTCAGATTGGGTCCATATTAGAATGACTAGCCTTCTAATTAATAGACTGTTCCATTTACACACTTGACTGAATCTTAAACTTTGCTAGACTATATAAAATTGTGCCAAAAATTGCCTTAAGGGTAGCTCAGAAATATGGAATCAACAAAATGTGTAAAGGAACAGGTTGCAAGTCAATCCGAAGTTACTAAAAAATAACATAAAATTAAACACAAGTTTATAAGTTTATATATTTCTGTACTCAAAAAGAAAAACTACATAAATCAGTCATGTTGTTTTTCATTAATTTAATTTTTTTTAGGAAATAGTGGTATGAATAACAGCATAAATCAATTAATTTTTTATTTTCTTTAAAATGGCAAAATATCATACATTAACTTATATCGTCGTTTTAGAATAAAAACATATTTCGAAATATAAAATTTCAAGAAGATCGGTCTATAATTTAATCGCCAAATTTAATACAAATGTCACATTTTGAATTAAATTTGGCATCAATAATTTTTATGTAAGTATATAAACCGCGATGTGGAATTTAACAAAGATAAGTCCAAATATATTCATAGCCTATATAAGCATCTCATCCGAAAAACACCTACATAATGGTGTAGGGTATTATATGGACGCGCTTGGCTGACTAAACCTCTTTTTCATATTAATTATTAATAAAACAAATTTAAATATAATATAAAAATCATAATTTACTATCCTTGTGTGAGAAAAATTATTTATTTTATATATATATATATATATATATATATATATATATATATTGTTGTATGGTGTAATACAACAAGAATCTTAGAAGGCGTTGTATGCAATGCTGAGGTAAGCAGACAGCAGACTCCGTAGTTGAAATAATTAGCCAGGTGTATCTATATTAAGCGAATAAGTGGTATATGTCATATATTTTTTGAGTCATTTTATGCCAATTTTAAATTACCTTCAGAGCCTTATTGAAGTTTCCTTTTATGTCTAAAAATTTCACTAGTTCATATTGTAGCTTAGGCCAACTGAATATCACAGAATCATATTCGAACTCCATAACTGCTATAAAAAAAAAAACTTAAAATTCGTTTGTGTAATGAAATAATTTACCAAACTCCTTCTTTATTTCAGAAGTCCACTATGGCCTACAAACTATTGGTCTGTATGTTTTAGATATCGCGATGTAAATGCATTTATTATCGTATTCATAGTGAAACCATGTTTACCTTTTATAAGTTATTTGATGAAAGATGAATTTGAAAATATTATGTTGAGAATTTTGTTTTGCATCTGTTCAATTTGTTCTTCTTGTATTTGCAAAAGAGCTGGTAAACAGACTACTAAATTAAAACCAACATACAAATGTTTACAGAAAGAGTATTCATCAGGTACCCTCCAAGTGCTTACCATATCAGAATACTTGATACTAACTACCGTTAAATTAAGAACTTTCCTCTGTATAATACTAATAATGTCGGTTTTGAAACAGTGTTAAGTTGTAACAAAAAATAAAGTCAAATACTGTCTCATCTCATATTGAATATTATCAAATAAATTCTATCTATTTTTATCTGTCTTACAGATCATAATGATTAACGAAACCAAGCACAGTGTCACATTTATCCAAATTAGAACGACAAAAATACCAAAATAAAAAATTATTAATTGAAGTAAGTTTTTTCGCATTTACTAGTAAACATACCATATATTATCGAAAGAACTCTTGAAAAATGTTTATAGCGCGAAATATGGGTTTTCAAAATTTATTTAAAATGTTTTAACTTTATTTAAAATTTTTCTAAAGAAATAAGCTAATTTTAACTGCATGTGAGTGCATGTGAGTAGCAGAAAAATATATTATTTCCTTTTTTAGTATGCAATAATAAATATACCTGAATTATTTTATTATAATTTGTTTTTTATTTTAATCCAATTTAAAAATATGATATATAAAAGAACATCCATAAAATTATATTTAGGAATATTGGCCACGACTTTTTACGAGCTTTTAAAAAATTAGAAAACAATGTACGGTACCTTCATATTACCAATTTGTTAAGAATTATTTAAAAATTTTAAAGTATAGGCTAAAAATTTGTTATGCAAATATCACGCTAAAATTGGTGTGATTAGATCCTGCCACGCCTACCTTTAAAGTATTTTTTATTATAATAAAAGTTATAAAAATAAGTCTAAAATTATTAAAAAAAAGAATTTTTTTCTTTCAGTGGGGGAGTGACAGTGATTCTACCCGCCCATTTTTAGTGGGAATATTTACGCCCTTTCACTTCAATATCTCTAAAACTGGATTTTTGTCGTTCTAAAACTGCCAAATGTGACACCGTGCAGAGGCGAAATAGTTATAAGAAATATTTTCCTAGCAAAATGCATCAATTATCATTTAACAATTTGGGACTTTAATATTCAACGGAGGTGATGCCAAGTTTTACAAACATAAACACGCAGATGTTAAAAAATAGTATAAAAAAGGGGTTACATTACAAACACAACGGTTTTGTAGTACAGTCAAAACATGTTTTATGAAAAAGTACAAAAAGGGCTAAAAAAATTATTTTGAAAAGTAAGACAAAAATGTAAACATTTTTCTACGAATAAATATTTCGACATATGGGTGATTCCATATCAAAACGACGAAAAGCAGGCATTTTCGGATTTCGCATTACCGATTTTATTGAAATTCACTGGCTATTGGAAATATTTCTTAAATCATAAACTTTTAGACTCAGACATAGAGAAAACTGTTTCGTTGTGACAACCGAATTTTTTGCCAATCGAATTTGATCGGTTACATGTATTATCCTAAAATTCGGTTGCCACAATCACATAAATTGGTATTTGCGACTATTTAAAAAAATATTAATTCGGTTAGAGTAACTTCTTAAATTATATATACACATTAAGCTAGTTCAAAAATAAATAAATAAATAAAGTACAAAATGTAGATTTCAAAGAGTTGCTCTTTATAACATTTAATACATATAAACATAAAAAATATACACTAAGGTATACTAAAAAATATTATAAGCTGTGCAAAATATTCGTGGCTAAGTATGACAAAAAACAGTTCCCTGGTGCTGTTAAAATATTTTATGATTACAAAATTTCCCATCTACATCTAAGGAATGACATAATTATCCTTACAAAGCAAGAACGAATCGTACTTCAAATGATGACGGCGCATAAAGATGTATTTCCCCATAATTAGAAGAAATATTTTAACGTACGATACACAATAAGATATTTGCAAAGAACTCGTTTTTGTGACCTTTACCTGAGTATATGCAAAGGACTCAAAAAGTTGGCATCGTATCACTAACATCTGGTACAGTAGCATTGGTCGACTAATGAGAGCAGTTTGTTTTCTAAAATGAAAAACCATAAATATGTCGAAATAGTTATTGGAAAATATAGCAAGTTATAATTTTCTTACCATTATTACTTTTAATATGGAAATAGCTAACGGAAAGTCTTTGTAAATTATGCTATTCCAAGATGAAAATAGTATCTAAGATTTGAAGGAAAATATTGTGTTCGCAACTTGTAACTTGGAGGGAAAAGGAATCATCACATATCACCTAAAGATAAATGTAAGTAAAAACTAATACATATTTTCGTAAGAAAAATGTACTTAACCATATATCTACAATAAAAATATATATTTATTTTTATTTTGAAATTTAATATAAAATTCTTTCTATTTTTTTGTATTTCAAAAAAAATCAAAAAATAATAAACATTATTTGATAAACACAATTATATTTTCGTTGGAAGCATCGAATTGGTTTATGTTTCGTTATTGTAAACTAATTATATTTATTGCCGCAACTAAGAATATAGTTAATATTTAAATATTAATAATAAAAAATATTTTTTAATTGCAACTACCAATATTTAGTGGTAAAATATGAAACCATTTCGGTTGCTTTTTCCGAATTGTTTAATTTATTTCAGTCGATCACAATTGATTACCATAACTAACTAAAAAAAATTGTGACAACTGCAACCTAATATAGTAATGTTTTTATATGCATTTATATAGAAAATCAGATGTTGTAATTAATTTCTCATTAATATTGTAAAATTTTAGTATGGTTTATCAAATATTTGTATTAGTAACCGTTTTCTAATTAATATTTTTTCTGTGTGTAGTTATTTCTGGTCCAAAAATATGACATTTTTAAAAACGAAAAAAGCTAAAATATTTACCAGAGTGTACTTGTTTTATTAAAAACGATTTTGATATAATTAAAATTTATACATATCATAATAAAGGTAATATCTTTTTGTTTAACATGAAATTAAAACTAAAGATATCCGTTTTTAAAACGTCATATTTTTGAACCGGAAAGGGCCTTGAGTCTAAAAGTGTTTGCGAAACACTTGCAATAGCCAATGTCTGTAGTAAATTTCATTGAAATCGGAAATGTCAAATCTGATTGCTATCCGCTTTGACATGGAATCACATCTAAAAATATTAAAATATATGTTATGGAATTCTTATTATTATGAACTTCTATCCAAAAATATATGCAAAAAATTTGGCATTTTTAGAAAAACATAAAAATGTTATTAAAACAACGCATGCTACGTCAGGTTAGGACAAAGTTCTTCCTGATCATACAATTTTATATAGGTACATCGACGTTGAGCAAAAATTCGGGCTTCATAATTTGTTATATACAACTTTAAAGCGCTGCGAACAGTGGCACCAGAAAATATGGCCCCAAAGTGAAAAACTAAATATGGCTCAATTACGGGGCAATTTTGCATTACGAAATTATGCCCCAATTTTTTTTTTTTTTTTTAGAAAATTACACCCCAAAAATAATACAAAATTACCCCAAAGCTTGAAGTAATATAGCCTCAATTATTGAGGCAATTTTTCATGGTAAAAAATATCCTATTTATATAAATGAAATATTTCCCCAACCCATATTTGATATAAATTGAATGTTATAATTCACTTACAAATTTTTTAGCTCTTTCATCAGTGATAGTACTCTGAACGGTGAAAATATTTATGTAAGCTTTGAATAAACTACATATTTCGCTAAAAATCTTATATCAAAAAATTTTTTGTTCTCAAAGAATGGGTGGAATGGAAATATTACGTAACCGAAGAAGCTTTTAAACATACCACAGAGATAAAATTCTTATCGCCTGGCCGCAGGCCAGCTATTAAGAAAAATATTTTTACCCAACAAAAAAATTGTTGCGCACTAGCAATAAGAAAATATTAAAACAAATGTGTAATTTTAATTTTATAAAAAAATGTATTACTTTTTACTATTTACCATTCAAGAGCTAAGTTGTAAATATTTCCTATATTATTTATCCCATTGCAAAGATTACGACATCAATTTAATGCCCTTAAATGGAAAAATAATCAATTATTTTCCAAAATTTTAATTGAGTTTTTTTTAGCATTTTTATAATAGCCGGCCGTCGGTCGAATGGAAGACTTTTTTACTCTGTGGTATGTCCAGAAGCGACCTCGCCAACATATTTTTTTACTCAATTTTTTAATAACAATATTATATTTGATATGAGTTTCTTAGGTAAATACGTTAAAAGTATATCATTGAAAAAAAAAGAAGTGAATTAAAGATCTCAATTTGTACCGAAGTTCTTAACCTTAATTAGTTTCTATAACTCTTTTGCGTGATCAATAAAAACACAAAAACTAAAATTATGTTAAATTGGATCGTTTAAATACTTTTACCATGGTATTATATATAAACTATTTCATTTCTTCAGGTAGTTTAAAAATATATTTAGTTTTTGTAAAATACTTATTATTTAATATCAAGTAATCATAAAAAAATAATCCCAATTTTTGTAAATATTTTCTGCAGTCATCTTTTTCAATTTAAATACTAGCTTTTCAAAGTGCACTTCGTTAAGCCTTTTGATGGCATAACTTATATTTACTTTATATTGAAGCTACTGCTTCCCCACAACCTAATTGCCTTATTTTAAATTTGATATGAAAATTATTTCTACAACTTTTTTTAGACTTTCACTGTAATACTCCTTTAGATATGCGAAAATTAATATTTTTTTTTTTTTTTTTCAATGCGATATGATAAGACAGTGGTTGCTTTGTATGGGTGGTACCACTCCCCTGCTCCGATCGAAAAAAATGTTTGAATTTAGGGGCACTCAGATTGATGCTGTGAAAATTTTAAGCAAATCGGTTCAATTGTTTGAGAGTTTTAAAAGAGTGGACATAAAATGTGGGCGTGGCATCCAATCAAGATCCAATATAGCATATAACATTCTCCAGTGCAAGCACTATATGTATGTAAAGTTTAAAGTAAATAGCTTCATCAGTAATGTGCAAAATTGAAAAAAATTGTTTTTGTGTAAAGCAAGCGTAAAGTGTGGGCTTGGCATCCAATTGAGATCTGACATAGCCCCTGGCACTGGTACAATTTTTAATTTTTAATTTCGTGAAAATCGATTCAACCGCTTTGACGTGATTAATGCACAAACAAACAAGCAAATAAATAAACTTCCACCTCTTCATTGAACTACCCTAATATGATTTACTTATACGGGTGTGAGATTAGAATAAATATAATATTTGCAAGAAAAACAAGTTTTAGAAGCTGCTGTGTTGAAAACATTAAATTATGTTTTACAAAACAACCAGCAGCTGGATTAAAAGTAAAGAAAACAATACAACACAATAAACAGGGTTAGGCATGAATATTAAACCTTTTACTAAATTACTTGACTATAATATATAAAAATTACACTGAACTCTAGTGAAACGAAATATATAAAGCTATTAGTTTATGCAAAATATTTTCAAGCAAAAAAGGTCCACTAATTTATTCAAAAGTTTTTACTATATGAAAATTATATTAAGTTTTTACTATATTCTATAAAATATATGGCAAATTCCTACAACATTTATTTTTTAGATGTAAATTCATAAAAATTATATTGCTTTATAGTAATTAAATCTTTTTCAATCTTTCTTTTTAGATTCACATTGATATGCTCTTGACTAGAGTGTGTCATAAAAGTGGAACCCCGTAAAAATTGGCTTTATGTTGCATCCTAAAAATGTAAAAAAAAAATATATATATGAAATATTATAGAAGGGAAAATCTATGTTAAACATTTTATGAAGGTGTGAGTATTTGTATAAAGTTTGTGGCATTTTAGGGGTATGATGGTGCCTCTTTCGCTATCTGTATATATTTGCGTTTTCAGGGAATCGTAAAAGTTTAATACCAGCTCCAATAAAAACAAAAATATGCTCATATGGTGGAAACAATAATTTTATGCAAAAATGGATGTGTTTAAAACATTTACTAATACATATTCATAAATGTTTTTTTTTTTTTTTTTTTTTTTTTTTTGTTCAACAATATAAAATAAACATAAAAAACAGCAAATATACGCTCTAAGCAATGACTATATGAACCCTATAATAGGTCATTTTTTGTTTCTTCCTCTAAGCAATTTATACCTACATTAATCGATTAATAATATTCGTCAATAAAATTCAACAAATTAACATTAATATTAAATTTATAAAAATTAGGTATTTAACGCACATGAAGCAATATCTTTGTTAAAAAAAAAAAAACATCTGGAATTTATAAAAAAATTCTTCAATTGGTAAATTACCAATATTTAGTTGAAATAAAAAATTCAGACTAAACCATTGAACATTTTGTGTTTCCAACACACATTGCATACTAAAGTACATAAAACAATTAGACAACGTCCTTCCTCTACATAATACACTCTTAAAATATTAAAGTCAACTTATGATTAGTTTTGTTTTTTTTTTTTTTTTTATTTAATCCTTTATATAAAACAACATTTAGACTCCTTGTGCGTACAAGAGCTCATACCTATACATATTATACCCATACCATACCCATATTAATGTACATTAGGCATAAATTATACACATGTATATAGTGTTAGTATATGTAAAAGTGCGTTAGCTTATATGTATATACATATATGCGGGATATATGCTACGATAAACATAAATAACTTTTAATATAATACAAGTGGGCACATTAAAATTGTCATAAAATCTAACTAACCGTATATAACAACCAAATAACATACACATATGTAAATATGTATATTTATCTAAAACTATACACACAAAATATACATATTTATATATTTTTATGTATATTAATTTGCTCGAGGATAGACTAAAAATGCGTATCTATATTTAAAATTACTTCTATGTATTGAACGTTTTCTTGGATTAATTTATATGTAAAAAAATAGTGCAATTAACTAGTTTATATTTGTCATTATTCTTAGTCACCACGTGTTAAATTTCGTTGCCATAGCAAAATTAATTTTTCTCAAAATACAGATTGAATATAATTCACGCAAACATATAATAAAAACCTTTGCCGGCCATATAAAACAATCATGTGATAAAGAGGACATCCACTATTTCAAAGATTTGCTGGTTGGCCCCTCTTTTTACATAGGCATTCCATGGCAGCTTTATCGTTCCTCTGAGTGCATAGTGTGTGATTTGGACAACTTACCTTATCAAAGCCCCTAATTTTTTTTCCTTCCAAGTAACTAATGCCACCTTGAGCAGCACTGTGTTTGAAGACAAATATAATACAAAGAATTTTTTGGTGAGAAATTTAATTTTGAATATTCGTAACTTTTTAAGCAAGATCTTTATAATTTTTTTTTTTTTTTTGTTTTCAAGATCGTAAAAAATAATAATAATAATTTGAAAAGAGTTATCAAGAAAAAAAATATTGGGAATTTTTGATGTCTTCAACTTTTTTTGTCATTTTTTTGTTTTTATATTAATTTTTATTTGACAAAAATTAAAAAGTCCCACAGAGTACCGTTATCTAAATGGTACTGTTCTAATTGCTGATAGGCGGCCTTCCAAAATCAGTAATGAAATTTTACTTCTTTTCAATTCGCAAAGCAATTACTGATCATGTATCAATATATTTCACGCCAAAAAAATTTTGATGTTTGGTTACTTGCAACAAGGAACAAAAAAGTTTAGTTATATTTTTAGTTTATTTCTAGAAATATATGTACAAGTTAAATTAAAACTGTTGATATCGAACCAAGAAAACTATTCTCAAACAAAATAATTAATAAAATTCAAAATGGCTGTTAGTGAAAAGAATAAAACCTATGTTTTCCCATTCAAACTGAAATTGGTTGATTAATGAGATTAATTTATCATTGTATGTTAACTCCTTCACTAAACATTTGTGTCAGGCCCAGTAAATATTTCGAAGATTTTCATTTGTATCAAGAAAAGAAAAACTAAAGATCTGCTAAAAACTAATAATCCCTATCAGGTACAGATAGCAGCCAAAATACAATTGCGTTCTGCAGGAACACGTTTATCTACTGCTATTGTAGGTGAACTCATAACTAGTATTATATTGAGTCCTAATCGCGAAAATGTATTAAGTGCAGAATACAAAACATCATAGTAGAAGCATTTTTGTGATTGTTTAATATTGTGTGGAAAATTTGAATTACAATAAAAATGCTAAAGCTATAGAACTGAAAAGGTTCAAATATATTGATGAAATTTTTACAGATGATGTAAATGATTTTCAGTTTTAGATTTTCATTATTATGGTACGATATTCCCGCTACATAGAATCTTATATCACAGGAAAGATATCGTCGAACAATGTATTTTTCCTACTGCTCTATTATCCGAAGAAGCGCAGTGAATGAATTACTTTAAAAATTGTTCATTCATTAATAATAATTTCAAATAAAATATTGTGTTTTCTTTAAACATTTTATGGGCGACGAGAAATATTTTGCTAATTAGAAGACGTACTTTCGGAGATAATGACCACGCAACAGCAGTGGTCCCTGCGGATGGTAGCTAAACAGTTGCAATTTTTTGAAAGGTTCTTGAATCATCGTGGTAGTCCTGTTTCTAGTTTGGCATCGTGTTCTGCAGCAGTCCCAAAATTTCCCAGTGTTTGTGATGAACAAAATAATTTTGATACTTCCAAAAGACAACTTAAAGGGCATTTCAATGCATACGGAGTGGAGGATGTTAAGTGATAAGAAGAGATAATTTTTTCTTTAGTGGGTCGGTGATAAGACTTTTCACTTAAAAGAAAATTGATGGTGGTATAGCAAAAATAACTTCATCATGCCAAGCTTGTTATTCTAATTCAACTAATCCTGCCAAACAGTTTTCTCCATGGCCACAGTCCACAATGCCGTGGCAACGTATCAATTTGGACTATACAGATCCGTTTGAAAAACACATGTGGCTGATAACAGTAGACTCCTTTTCTCAATTCCCTTATGTAATAAATGCATTACGAAAATTTTTTTCTATAGAAGGATTACCCGAAAAAATTGCTACAGATAATGGTATATACATTACCTCAAACGATTTTAAAGTCTTCTGTGAAGTACATAGAATTCAGCATCTTACCACAGCATTTTTTCATCCTTCGTCGAATAGTAAAGCGAAAAAGTTTGTATGTGCATTTAAAGCGTTAATTATAAAAACAATTAACTGATGGTTGCCGTCTACAAGCTTCAGTACTTGCATATTTAGCAACATATAGATCTACTCCAAACTCTTGTGGAAAATCACCTGCAGAATTTTTACATGGTAATCTCTTCTGAGTTCTACCACTCATACCTTCTGTCCGACTAATACAAACCCTCGTATCATAATTAATGATAATTTTTTGTGTCGAAACTTTTCGGAAAGGAATAAATAGGTCCCTGGAAAAATAATAAAATTTCTTGGAAATATGATGCTTCTAATTAAAGTAAAAAGTAAAATTTGAAAAAGTCATATTAATCAAATTCGATTAAATAAATCGCTGAATAACTCTAATTTTAAAAATATATCCCAATTAACTCTACCTTTATTAGAATCGTTTCAACCTATACGACAGAATTCCCCAGCTGTAAAAAATTACAACCATGTAATGGAAATATCCATATTCTAAATTATATTCTTAGTAATCTGAATTGTCCTAGAGTATCTCCCATTGAACCACAATTAGAATTACTAGGACCTGAATTAGCAGCTACAAAACTTCCATTAGTAATAAAAGAACCACAACCATGCAGATCCAGTCGAATTAAAAAGAAATCTGATAGCTATACATCATAGCTACGATGTTTTAACAAAGATATGTTTTTACTTTGTTTAATTAATTTGTATAAATTATGAATTTTATAAATTTAGTTTGTCAATTGTTTTAAAAATTTTTCATTCATTCAAGAATTTAATTTCAAATAAAACACAACTATTTGTTTTTGCGAAATATTGTGTTTTCTTAAAATATCTTAAATATAAAATTCCCCTAACCAGTATTGCAGTTTATTTTTCTTTCTTTATATTTTATTATATATATTTTTTTCAATTACAAACACAATTTATTAAATTCATAGACGTCTTCACTTAGAAGCTTCACTCGTATAAAATGTTTTTTCCAAAAATTTTATTCCAGTGATTTATACATTAGCAGTATTTGTAGGATGAATTCTGGAGATACTGTTTTTTCAAACTTGAAGAAATATTGTTATCGCATTATTGGCATTTACAACATAGTGTCTACATTAAACAATTTTTTTTCATGACAAACGTCAAACGTAGTGCGAATTTGTGGAAGATGGCAACAGTTGCACAAAAACAACAAAATGGAGTATTCATTATTGTTTTTTATATATGCACTTTGGCAACTATAAAAACCGAAATAATAATCAGCTGTTTAACAAAGGTTACCTTGTATATATTCGCACCGTTTTTGACGTTTGTTTTGATAAAAATTTGCCTAATGTAGACACTAGGTAAACTTTTAAATTTTTATCTCTGATTTATACACAATTTCTTGGTCAATTTTGCTACACTTCCACAATTAATGATGAGACTTTTCTCTTTGTTTCCTTTGAGAAATTATTCTAAAAACGTACCTACAACTTCCACGTATTATTATATTTTCTATACAAATGAACACTGAAAAATTACTTAAGAGATTATTTAGGTTTTGTTCTGTGGACAGTTAGCATGGTTTTCGAAAACATACTTGTATAATAAATTGGAAGAATTTTGAGAAAATATTCTGATTTCGTGAAAAAAGATTGGGGTGAATGACCAACATCCACGTCTACTTTTCATATAATGTGAATATATGTATGTATGTATGTATAATATGACTGATATATTTGGCTTTTTAACAGCAACAAAACCTTGGTTGTTACATTTGACCTTTTAGTTTTTGGTGGTTATCGTATGCTCCAAATTAATGGATCTGAAGATATTAATAGCCTATGAATCAAATATATATTGGAGTTCACTTTATAATATATAATATAATAATTTTTTCTTGCCTCCTGCTCTTCTTCGTATAATTGAGCAATAGGAAAAATACATTATTCGACGATATCTTTCCTGGGAAATAAAATTCTATGTGGTGTAGCGGGCATATCATACCATAATAAAGAAAATATAAAACTCAAAATCATTTGCATCAAAATACATTTATAAAATTCATAGACTATATATTTTTATAAAAATTTTGTTCCATAATAAACTTTATAGGTTTGATCAGACAAGGTGAGAAAATGAACCCACCTTACAGTGGAAAATGATTGTCATTTTCTGCTCATAACTCTATAACTTTCAATGACATTTATATAAGGTTAATGTTGCACCAATTATTGAAACTGGACATATCGGATTGTAGATTTAGTACATCTTCTTCATTTGATAAAGTTAAAAATAACTTTATATCATCTGCATACATTAGGATACTGTAATGTTGAATGGAATTAGGAAGATAATTTAAAAAAAGTAGAAATAATAGTTGACCAAGATGACTGCCTTGTGGGACACCGAAAGTAACGTTCACATAGTTAGACATTGTGCTATTGAACATTACATATTGTTTATGATTCTTCAGATAAGAACAAATCCATTTAAGGAAATTACCACAGAATCCAATTGCATCTAGCAATTAATAGATCATGGTTAACTTCGTCAAAGGTTTTGCTAAAATCCGTATATACTATATCAGTTTGCAATTTTCTTCGAAAATCGGAATTAATATATAATAATAACTCCATTAAGTTGGTAGGTGTTGATCGTCCATGGTAAAATCCATGCTGTGTTTTTGATATTATGGATGAAATTTGTGGCCATAATATAGATGTTATAATTTTCTAAAATATTTCAGGAATGGCACTAAGCTTTGCAATTACTTTATAATTTGTCACGGCCCTTCCACTACCCGATTTATAAAGAGAATTTATATAGGATTTCTTCCATCTTTCTGGAAAAATGCCGATCTTAAGGGAATAAGAGGCGTTGCTAATACTTCCGTAAAGTGTAGATGATAATCATACCGAATTTATGCACAATTACTTTTTAATATGCAATAATACATTTGTGACGTCATTGATCTGATCACAAGTTTCTACACATCAACTGTGGAAAATTTTGGTGCTCTCTCACTTTTAGCAGAATTAAAAGTTAACAGAGACCTAAATAACAATTTTTGAGGCTGTAATACATAAATATAGAAATTAAATATAGAAATATAAATATAGAAATTAAGTGAAAAGAAAATGATGAAATTAGGTAGCCAAATGTTTCAATAAGTAATTACATCATGCAATTACAACCTATAGTATCACCTACAAACTACACAACAAGTTCTCTACAATATAAGTTAAGTCTAAACAACCTACGACAATCTAAAACCCTAAAATTTAATATTCTAATATTACATCCATAATGTTAAAAAGTCAATCCCATTTATATTTATAATCTACACCACCATAGGTGGTTGGGGTATTATGCTGATGTTTGTAACGCACAGAAAAATCATCCAACACCCATCTTAAAGTATACCAATCGATTCAGAATCACTTTTTGAGTCAATCTAACGATTTCCTTCCGTCCATCTGGCTGGATAGATGGCTGGTTGGATGGCTGGTTGGATGGATGGCTGGATGGCTGGATGGATGTCTGGCTGGATGGCTGGATGGATGACTGGCTGGCTGTCCATGTAAACCTTCTGTACAAAGTACAGGTTTTGAAGTACGCAATTTTGAAGATAATTTAATAAAATTTGGCACGTAGGACTTTCATGACACAAGGTCGAAGCCTATTGAAATTGGTTATGATCGGTCCATTATTTCACCTAGCCCCATAAAAATTTCCTCCCGGAATGGGGGTTTAGCGTTCATAAACGCCCTAAATATAGTAATATTGTAATGAAATTTGGTGCAAGGAAGTTTTGTATAAGTATCAATCTTTGTGCCAAATTTCATGATCGATCCATAATTCACCATAGCTCCCATATAAAACCTTCTTCCGAAAATCACTTTAGCTTGCATAAATCACACGATAGTATCAGGTCTATATTCGGCACAAATAAGTTTTATATAAGTAGAAATCATAGCGGCAAATTTTATGAGGATCGGTCCGTAATTTACCATAGCTCCCATATAAACCCACTTTCGGAAATCATTCTGAAGTGCATAAATTCATCTAAATGTTAGTATTAGCATAATATTTCGTATTCGTATATTTTATTTTACACTTAGTAGAAGTATCGATCCACATCGATCTAATATAAGACCCATCCACGAATTTTGATGGACGTGCACAATGGTGTGGGGTATCATATGGTCGGGCTTGACCGACTGTATCTTTCTTACTTGTTTTAAGTATGGAGTGAGTCCATGTTAAAATGGACAACAATCGGATTTGACATCTCCAATTTCAATAAAATTCACTAGAGACATTGGCTATTGGAATTATTTCTCAAATCATAAACTGTTAAACTCATGGCCCTTTCCGGCCCAAGAATATGACGTTTTGAAAAACGGAAAAAGCTAAAATCTTCAAAAAGGTGTATCTTTTTAACTGCTAGTTACTTCTAAACTGTACATCGTTGATTCCTACTTTTTGTTTTATATTAAAGACAAAGATATCTTTATAAGGATATGTATAAAGTTTACTTATAGCAAAGAATGCAAAATATCAATGGACATATAAAAATTAGCATATTATATTTAAAATTTAAAATTTATATAAAGTGTACATCACTCTTCTCCTTACTCGTGTAAAATTTCAAGCTGGACACTTATTTAGTTTAGAAGCTATTATGAAGCAAAGTATGGTAAAAACCAAATTTTTTGGCATATAAAATTTAAAATATTTACAAAACTTTAGTTCAAGGTATGTTTTTTAGAGATCATATTTAAAATAAATAAAATTTTATATACAATATTTGACTTTATATTACATTTTTCTACATAACTTCTAAATCAAAGGAGTGTCCAGACGAAATTTTGCAGGAATACAGAGAAGAGTTATATTAAAATTTGAAGATATTATGATTTAATTTTATAAGTATAATTTTAACCTTTGAACTTTCGAAATAAATTAACTTACATATCATTTTAAAGACAATATCTTTATCTTTATAATGACACTAAAATTAAAATTTTATTGTGCACAGTTCAGAAATTATCTGTAAATAGATTATGTTTTAGTCCATAACATCTAAACTAAATGAGTGTCCACCCTGAAATTTTGTATCTGTACGAATAAGAGCTATGTCAGCATTATATATTTTTTTATGAATTTTCAAAATACCGATTTTTTAATACCGTTTTATATGTCCAACTTTGACCTTTAAAGTTTTGAAATAAATAAATTTTATACATATCGTTATAAAGGTTATATTTTTCTCTTCAATATGAAATTAAAATTAGAGATTTACCATGTATAACATAGAAGTTATTAGTTATTAAACAAGTAAATCTTTGTGAAGCCTTTAGCTTTTTTAGTTTTTGAAAACATCATATTTTTGGGCAGGAAAAGGCATGAGTTTAAAAGCTTATGATTTAAGAAACACTTTTAATAACCGATATCTACAGTGAATTTCATTGAAATCAGAGATATCATATTCGAAAATGGTTGTTTCAGTACGTTTTGATATGAAATAATTCTATGAACTCATAAAAAAAACTTACTTCGAAATTAATTTTTGCAAATATTTCAAACAACAAATAGCTTTTAAACCAAATAAGAAGTTACACCAACATTATATATTTTTTAAGAATAAATAAAAATAACTAACTTTCACCTTTGAACTTTTGATATAAATAAATCTTACATATAGCGTTATAAAGATAATATCTTTGTCTTTATTACGATATCTACCTTCTATATTTTAGAAGTTACCAGCAGTTAAACAAGTACATCTTTTTGAAGTTTTTAGCTTTTTTCGTTTATAAAAACGTCATATTTTTGGAGCGTAGAGGCCCCTGGGTTTAAAAGCTTATGTATGTTCTAATAGCCATTGTCTGTAGTGAACTTCATTGAATTGGAGATTTCAAATCAGAAAATGGCTGTTTTCTGTCCTCATTCCATGAAAGAACGAACAAAAATTTTTCTTAGGTCTTCGTATTTTCTTAATATACGGCATATGGAGGCATTTGAATATATTCATTTTTTATTATTTTCTTTTTTATTTTTTTTTAATATTCTCGCCGATTTATTCACGATTTTTTTTTTTTTTTTTTTTTTTTTGAAGTCAAAAAAATCGAAAAATGTGTAACTTTAAGCTATAAGCTGTAAATTAATTTACATGTTCTCCTTAAACGTAGTGACTCAAAAATAATATTGTAATTTAAAACATAATGCAAATGCAATTTTAGGATGCATTTTTGAAAAATGTCTACCCTTTCAAATACTTTCTCCTTCAATTTATTATAAATAAAAATATTAAAAATTATAATGTTGACTAAAAATTGCAATATAAATTGTTCTGGGACAAAGTGGTTCACTATTAAAAAAAATAGTAATAAAATAAAAATATTCCCACAGGTTTTTTTTCGTAAAAAAAATATATAGCTTTCTCTAATTTTTGTGCTTTTGTTATATTTTTGTGAGTTTACTTAACACTTTTTTCCCATAATAGTTACTAATGTACTGCGTTATGAATATATTTATCTTCAATATTAAGCAAAAATATTTTAAATCAAAAGTGTGGAAATTTCTTTAAAATGCATCTAAAAATTGCATCTTGTCGTGAGTGCGTCTTTAGCAACAACATAACTTTTTAATTTTAAAATATAATTTACAATATTTGTTGTAATAATCTTTATATTGGTTTTAAATCAATAAATCTGATGTATAGCTAAAAAGTTATGAGCACTTAAATTCACGTACTATTAAATGAGAATAACCAAAAAATAAAGAATAAGAATATTATGAAAAAATTAAAATTTTTGTATAAAAAAAAACTGGTGGTACGAGTATTTTTTTAAAAAATATTTTAAACATATTAAAAGAAAATAAAAATCGAAGGGCTATAAATTTATCAAAAATGCATTACAAAACTGGAATTGCATTGCGAGTGTATTTTTAAAGTAACGATTTACTTTTGAATTATTGCCTTAAAAGAGGTTTCAATCATTAAAATCCATCTACATTTGATGATCCTCCTTCAAAAATTTTTCATTTTTTATAAATCGCTCGTGGAATGAGTAATATTTCTGTATAAAATATTGTATTAACTTTGTTAAAAGTAAATAAAAATATTTCGTAATTGGTGAAAGTTTTATTTTATTTCCTTGTAAAGTTAGAAAGAGATTTATTTTCACAATTTTAGTAGTAATTATTATAAACTTCAAAAAAATCAGAAATATGCACTTACTTCTACTTTAGATGTGGTGAAATGTTGACTTTTAAAAAGTACTTTTTTTACTTAGAAAATTTCATGTATTTTTTGATTTACAAAAAAAATAACTTTTCAAACCAACCTCGTATAATTATATTTATAGCTTAAAATAATAACTGAGAATGCATAACGAAAGAATGATTTTATTTTATTTGTTCTTTTAACATGAATGACTAAACAGCAACTAAAACATCATGAACGTAATAAACTCTAATGCGAATACGTAATATATTCATAAATACTTCATACGCATTAGTGCACACACAAATACACTTACATTTTGTGAACATATGGATATGCGTGAGTGTTTTTACGAATAAACAAAAACTAAATGCTTACATTAAATACAGTGTTGTGCACATAATCGTCACGTCGAACTGACACAATTCCATCACTACTAATTTATGTCGCATTTTAATTTTGATAATAAAATATTTTTTCTAAATAAAAAGGAAATTTCTGAATATTAAAGTTTTTATTTATGCATAATAAAATTCTAAATGCATCAAAGGTTTATAGAGTAAATGAATGAAGTTTTATGCTGCATAAATATCTGATAAAGCGAAAATTCTATAATCAATGAAGATAAAGATATAAATAAATACCATATCAATTAATTAATGTCATTTCGATTTTTAAAGAAATATAAAAGAAAGAATACTTGGATTAAGTATTAAGAGAAATATATTAGAAAATGATTGTGAAAATCAAAACCAGTACTACTGTTTAAAATAGTAAGTTCTTATTTTCTCAATAACTTTCATTTTGTAGATTTAATGTATTAAATTTAATTCTCTCTTATATATTTTCTTTAAGATATTTGATATTATTATTTTCCATTTTTTTTTTTTTTTTTTTTCTTATAATTTGTATCAACATGGCAGATAATAATGTAAAAACAAGTACGTATTTTGCATATTGATATTGATATTTTTTTTTTTTTGCTTTTTTTATGTTTATATTTTTGTTTTCTTCTAATCTGTCTGTAGATTTTAACAAATATTTATATTTCTTAAGTATTTTCTTTATAATCTTCAAAGTTTTGAACAAACATTTTCACAAAACATTTGAAAATATTTCCAGGAAAATAAAAAAATAAAAATTAAAGTGCTATATTCAGCTGTGCCGAATCTTATATACCCTTTAGGTTAGATTAGATGGGCAGCAGTAAATATAAAACAGACCCTACTGGTCCCGTTGTGTTACCCTGATGGATCACGTGAATATTTTTTCTCATATTCGAGAATATATTCGAATCGAACCAATCTGATGCACAAATAAAAGATCTGATCCGTCTGATTTTAAAAGTACTCCCAAATTCAGCAGCTCTTATATTCGCAAGAACAGAACAGTGACAAAGAAACTACTCTACTGTTTCTTAATCCTTCTCGTTAAACCAACTTCTATAATAGCCGTTGAAAGTTAGTCCTAGTCTCCTATTGTGTGCACCAACAATTCAGTGCTCTATAATACATATAAGATCTTTCACTTGAACCACATATGGTGGCACAAATGAATACAATTAATCTATATATATATATATATATATATATATATATATATATATATATATATAATATCACAAAATGGGATCATAATAGTTATTACTTATAATCATTTATATTTTTTGCTGTGATCATATGGTCTAAATATAATATGTTGCTTTTAGATTATGGTCACTACAAATATATTTTTTCTCTGCGTGCAGATTTGCCAATAATTCGGTTGTTTATGAACCGACTTTATATATATATATATACATATATATATATACATATACATAATGCGTTTTGTAATGACAAACTTATATATACCCTTTAGACCTGTGGTGAAGGGTATAAAGAAACTATTTAAAATACTAATGCTTGTTTTTGTTCGATTATTTATTGTATGAGTTTTCAATAACATTGATACTAAAACCCATATCATATCCGTAAACATATTTATTTCTACATTATTCCTCTAATATAGCAATATTCATGTGTACATATCGTTGCCTAACCACACTTTTTTAATTTTTTTTTTTTTTTTCAGCAGAAACAAAAAACGTTATGAAAATGCAGCTAAGACAATAACCACAATTTTTTTTTTTTTTTTTTTTTTTTTGCTTTAAAATTAAGTAATTAAGTAAACGGCCTTTTAACTTTTGTTAATATTAATGTAATTTTTGAATGTAGGAATATGAAATTTTTGATGTAGATGTAGTTTGGGTCTGTACATTATAATCTGGTAAAAACCAACATCGATTTTTGAGTGGTTACAGCCTTCCGCATTTAAGATAACGACATGTATTTTGAGAATCTATGTAATTCCAAACAAAAGAAAATGTACAACAATAATCAAATATTCATTGTGTGCGTACCAGTAATAGAGAAAAATTGATACGAAGTACTTTTCAGAAAGAAGCTTTTTAATGCAATTAAATCGTTCAAGGACTTTTTATTCTTTATTCTCAATCAGCATTCAGGATAAAAATAATTTTGTTCCCATTATATTCTTCCTTGAAACCAGAAAACCTATAACTAAAAGAACACTAATTTCTGATTTATATTTCTTGAAGTCTAGAAGAGCTGAAAACCTATCATGAAAACCGTAATTTTAATGTAAATGAATTTATTTTTTTAACTAGAAAAGCTTTCTAATTAGGTCAGATTCTTAAAGCATTTTTTCCACTATGACTAAGTTACTTTAAAAACATGGATTTTGTATTACATTAGCCGAATTTTCATGTGTAGAAACTTTTTGACTTGGCTGTTAATTTTGATGTGGGATAATACAATGCAATCAATGGATGCCAAAGCAAGATAATGTGATGGATAACCTCTCCAATAAATGTTTGCGTTGAAATTATTAGTGTTTTTTTTTTTTTTTTTTTTTTTTTTTTTTGTAGTATTATCATAGTGGAGAAGGATCAATATTCGCCAGTTTATTTTTCTTACTTCTTGGAAGACTTTTGACAGGTTTTGTCACCTAAAACAATCCCATAGAATGTTTTGAAACACATATATACATTACGGTGCCTTATAAAAAAAGTTGCGAATATAATATAGAAACAAAAATTAATATGTTCTTATATGATATTATATTATATGAAAATATTACATCTGAACGTTTTCATTTCCATAAGTTGAACTATTTTTAAATCACTTCTAGAAATACGGATTTCACTCAGTAGTATTATCAAAATTTTCGATAAAAGAAAATTAACTTCAAAATATAATAGACATGCTAACATCTGGTCTTTGAATTCAAATAATTGTACAACTCACAGTGTGGATTTGGATCTTTTACGCTGCTGGATTGATTTTTTTAAAACATCGAAAGAGAAGGAGTTAGAAATATTGTTTGTTGGAGGGTGCAGCTTGAGCACAAGCTTCTTCGATCTTATAACTTTTACAAATATAAACCGATTTTAAACTTTTTTTACATTTATCTCATATATGTTTGAGTTCAAAAATTCTTCTTTCCATTTTTTTTCTTGGATTTTTTGTTTTTGCCTTATAATTTTTAAAATACAAATTCTACAATTTTTTAAAAAATATGTTGAAAATCTTTAATTTTTTTCTAAATTTGAATTTAGAAGCGTTAAAAATACAAAATAGACATGTTATATGTTATTTTAAGTGAAATTGTGTTTTCTTTAAAATTATGTACAACAATTTTTACTGTTTTTTTTTACTTTTCTTAAAATAAATTAAAAAAAAAAAACGCAAACTATGTTTATATGAACATATTTCATAAATTTGAGACCTAAATATTTTCGAAATTATTATAGGTATCAAAATAATTTTACACATTTTATAAAGCAGCTAATGAGAATTTCAGAAATAAAAAATTCAAATAAATATATATAAATCTAATCTCATCTGATTCAAAAAAGTGTCGGAATCAACAATCAACATTTTTTATAGACTCAAAAGTTGAACTTTTATTCAAAAATTTACGATTTTCGTCCACTACAGTATGTAGGGTGCACGTTCGAAACTTTACAAAATATAAGGTCTAATCTTTCAGAAAATATCATAAAATAATGAAACTGTTTAACAAATTTTTTTAAAAATTTAAATATAATTATGTTTTTTTTTTTTTTTTGACAAAAAAATGTAATTTTTGAGACCTGTTTTGAAATTTCTATTTCGAAAAATTTTTTCTCGTTATCGAATTGAAATAATTAAAAAAAAATCTTAGCATAATTTAAAAAATTTTAAAGATTTTTCAATATATTTTGTAAACAATTTTAGAATTTTTAGTTTTATAAGTTGTTGCTTCTAAAATTTTAAGTTTGGAAGGGTGGGGAAAGACAAACTCCCCTCTGACATAGAATATTTTTAATCGCTTGCCAAATTTTTTTCTTATCCGATTTTAAAAATTTTTATATGTTAAAGCTCCCGATAAGTCTTTCGAAGAACATGCTGTCACATACTATTTGTCTCTTATATTTTTCGAGTTATTTACATTTGAAAGTTCAACTATCCCAATTGACCTTGATCCAGTTTTTTCCGTTTATAAAACGGCATTTCCAACCGACTTTTATTAAATTATTATCTATTGACTAAAGAAAATTTGAAGTCGATATATTTATCGAGTCCAAAACTAAATATTGAAATTTAAAAAATTTGGATTTTTTATGCTCTTTTTGGCCGAAAAAGTGTATACTCTCTTTTTTCCTTAAAACAGTACTTTCCTTAAAAACATATAATATATAAAATTACCTTCCCGAAGATGATTCTAAAATAAAAAAACAACCCCAATAATCTAAGTACAGTCCCTCCTGAACTTTAACCTATTTTTAATGGAAATTTTGGCTTTTGTATATATGTTCTAAAAACACAAAATATGAATCTGCAAACAGAATGATTTAGTTTCAGAAAATCTGGTATGCTCTAAGAGTTTGCTTTTTTTCAGACCTGAAATAAAAATGGACTTTATGGGTTAAATTAAAAAAGAAAAAAAATTCCTTTTTTTACACTTCATCATTCCAAATAATAATGTCGACAATCACCGAAAATTTCATTAGGATATTTTAACTAACAAAGATTTTACTATAGATAAAATATTTATAGTTTGTCCAAAAACCAATTTTTTATAAAAATTTTACTTTAACTCCAAAAACCAGAAAAACTATTGACTTAATTGTGCACTCCTCTACTACATTTATGATAAATTTTATGTAAATGGAATGAGCCGTTTAGAAGTTACAGATTTATTTCCAAAAATGTTCTATTCTGCCCCACTTTGCATTGAATTATTTGCTAAGTACTTCAGATATTTATTGTAAAGAAAAAATATTGGTAAATTCTGGGAAAAAAGTTATAAAATTTTGCACATAATCGGATCTAGTCCCAGATTTTCTCTGTGACGTTACGTCAGCAAATGGCCTTTTCTAAGACATTGTTACGAAAATTAGTTTTATAAGTTAAAAATAACGAATTTAGAATTTTTCTAGTTTTTTATGTATATGAATTTTCCAGCGTGTAACATGTTAGAAGTTTATAATTTGTAACTTCTGTGTATTTGAACTAGATTAAACTTACGGTGCTCCGCTACCCCTATCGTGTTGAAATAAAAAACAATTATTTTTGCTATAAAATATTTTTCAGAAAATACAATCACTTATTAACATTATAATAAAAATTTTTAGTAGATTGTAACGATTGTAACGATTGTAACTAATCAATTAGTGAAATTATAATTTGTAACGTAAATAAATACTCTTGTAAAATTTTTTCCTAATTTTAAAATGTATAACATTCATCCAGATTTTTATAAAAAAAACTGCGGAAATTCGTGAAAAATAAAATAAACAGTATAAAAATAACCCATAAATACAAAAACAAAACTCACTTCTAAAATTATTTAAAGAAAATAGAGCGAATAGAGATCTAGATAACTGTAATATCTCATTTTTTTCGTATTGATTATTTTTTCCAGTGTGCCTAATTTTTTCATTCCACAGTTTTTCCCGAATTTGCTTTTACGTTTTACCGATTTCTTTTTTATTTTGTCGATTTGTTTTATTTTCACGGTTTTTTTCGTTTTGTCTTTTTTTGGCGATTTTTTTTTTTTTTTTTTTTCTTGTAAACTTTTTCATTTTGACGTTTTTTAACTTTTTTTTTTATTTTGGCGAATTTCTTTTATATTTTCTCATTTTTTCGTATTTGTAGCTTTTATATTTTAATGTGTTTTTTCTTTTTGTTTTCAACTTTGTTCGTTTTGATGATATCTTTTACTTTGGCGATTTATTTACAAAACTATCAATAACAATCAGAAAATAACTTTTATGTTCCTTCAAAAAATGTAAAAATCACCAAACCCTTATTTTGGCTGAAAAAATATAAAAGTGTAGATATAATCCTCTGAGTTTAATGATAAAAGTCATAAAAATTACAATCCCTCATTTTGGGTAGGATCTGCACGAGAGATTTTTCTATCGTGACAAATAGATTTATATTATTGCAGCATTTAAATATACTTATTAGAGCTCAAGCGAAGATAAATTTGTTTTACTATTTGACGTTATTAATTGTCATTTTTTTTAAGAAGAAGCGCAATTCTTCACTGAAATTTCAATTAATTAATAATAATTAATACCTCGACAAAAAGAACAGAAAGTGATATATTAAAATAAACATGTTCCCATATATGCTGATATAAACCAAAATATTTCAATATCTCTGCAGACGTTTTGTTACTTGTTATGGTAGAAAAATCCCTCGTGTGAATCATACGTTGAGTATCCAAAATAATTGAAAGAATAAAATAAGCTTGTCTTGATAACGCAAGTGAAATAATTAATTTTACATAAAAATTAGCACTTTTTCTACTTGAGTTAAATATTGGTACCTTTCATAAAGGCTAAAACAATTTTTTCAATGATACATTTTAAAAATCATTCCAGTTGACCAGCAATGGTATAAGTTTGTGCGGAAATAAAAATAGTTGTGAGTTTATTTCTTTTTTTCTAACATGTCGTTGCAAAATCATTAGTATATCTCCAATATACATTCTTATATATCCATGTTTAGATATACAAATATATCTATAATTGTACTCATGTATTATGTCTTAAATAACAACATTATCATAACCATCATTTACCAAGCCGATGTCAATAAAGGCAACATCAAAATTTTATCTTGAATCGATAAATATCTGCATACGTTTTGTATATTTAGTTAATAAATGACATTCTGACCATAAAATCTTTAGAGAAAGAACATTTGAAATACAGTCAACGAAATAATTATAGGTTCACCTATGAACATCATAATATTTTTCAATTTCAATATTATACAGTAGAAAATTATAAAGTATAAAATAGAATTTCCTTGAGTTATCTTCATTAGTAAAACATCTTCTAGTTTTTTTTTTTAAATTTTTGGAATCGAAATAATGATAGGTTCATTGTAATTGTAATGCAATTTTCACACAAAACTGAAGGAGAAAAGTTTATAAAATTATCGCTTAATTATTTAACAACATGTTGCAATTACTTTTGGTAACAATCGATTTCGTCAAAATTTTTTTGTGGAAGCTGTGAGTAAATTTTAAAAATTAATCGAGGAAAATCCTTTAAAAAAAAAGACTTCTAAAAACTCATCTGTTTTGATATTTAGTGTTTTTAAATAGTAGTATAGTGTATAAAATAGATAGATATTTGTGTATCATCAAAATACTTTTAAAATTATATATTTTAATTTTTATCAGATCACTCAGAAGAACGTCAGAAGTGAAAAAACACCGAATTTTTTGAGTTAAATAGCTTAGAGATGCATTTTTCATCACAATAAAATCAAAATTGGGTTTCTGTATATTTCAGATGAATTTATGAAGTTAACTAGGTGCAAATGGGTTTTTGCTGAACTCCGAAAAAATGCTTTTCAAAGAAAAAAATGTTTATCCTATTTTATTCAAGGAAACATTGAGAGAAATGCAGGAATATAGGAAAGATCATTTGTAATATTAAGAAATATTATCCATAGTATCAGTAAACACTAATTAAGATAAAGTTGACATTTTTGAATAATTTTGTTAGTTTTTGCCCAAAGCCGATTGATAATCCTTCCTCTAATTAGTAAAAATTTTATTTAACTCTTCTTTCTTATGAAAATAAATATAACTGATTCATTATCTGCGATGAATATAAACTTCGTTTCGATACAAAAGTCATGGATTTTTTGCCCGAAAACAGTTTTTAAATTTGGTCAATGTTCATGTTATTGCCTCATTTAGCCTTTTTTTTATAATTCGTTCAGATTTACCTTTTATATTTAGTCTAGCATTCTATAAAAATAACTAAACTGAAATTAGTTAAGTTTTTCTTTGCTTATCTTTAAAAAAGGTTTTTTTTATAATTTTTAAAATTTCTACTCAGCTTTCACAAAAAAAGTTTTAATGAAATAATTATTGTTATTAACAATAATTAAAACGTACTGTTAAAAACTTAATTATAATTTAGTTCACTTTCCTCTTTCAATTTTATATGAAAATTGCTTGAAATTCTCAATGAACTATTATTACTTTGAAGGTATTATTATTTCGAAAAAACTAACAAATTTGGTACTTAATGCAGGAAAAACTCAAAGAAACTTTATTTTCTACTTTAGAATTTTCTACTGCATAACACTGAAGTTGAAAAATATTATATACACCAATTTTGAACAAAAAAAAACATGGATTCTTATGGGAGAACCCATCATTATTTCGGTGACTGTAAGAGAAAAAAAATGTAATTAAATTAGAGACAACTTTATTTGAATTACTAATTTGCAGTGCTGCCAGCAGGAGAGAAAAAAAAGAGGATAAAAAAACTTTAAAAAAGGCCAAAAAATGCTAAATGCTCCAAAAAACCAGACCAGAAAAAATTTGTGTTTTTTAATTTAATTTTCAAAAATAACTTTTTTCGTACTCAATAGTTTACCATGTTTATTTAAAGATGTATTAATAAACTTAAAAATAAACTACAAAACAGCTGCCCGCAATATAACACAATAAAAAGATCAGCCAACACGTTCAAATACAAATTTGTTTATATTTCATGTGAAAAATTATTTAATATTTTGAAATTGTTTTTCGCAATTTTTAGGCTATAATTCCGTTATGATTAAGCCTTTTAAAATTATTGTGTGATTTTTCACATTTATTAAATTTCTTTTTTAAATTATATTCGTAAATAATTTCTATGGCTAATGAAGTAACTTAGAAAATAATTATAATAAAAGATATAGTAAGTCCATAAAATTAGTTAACATATTTTTGATTCGGAGAATGAAGCGCCGCAGGCGCAAATTTTTCTCAAATGTAAGTAATCTAAATTTTTTGCATAAATAAAATAATTATTAAATGGTTGATTCTGTAAAAATATAATTAGTACTAACAAATACGAAATTATTTTTTTCGTTGTTAAAATACTAGAATTTTAGCCTTCTTAAAACAATTTTAAGAATAAAAAAAGCTAGAAATAAAACTAGAAGTTAAAACGAATATTTTGAAGCAAAAACCAAAAAAAAAGCTAGATTTAGCCTTAAAAAGGCTAAACTGGTAACACTGCTAATTTGCTATAAAATATATACACTAAAAGAAATAATTCGATTCAAAATTCACAACGGTTGTGTTCACATTGACAATTTACGGTATCGACTTTTTAATAGCGTTTGTTTACCAATTTTAAATAAACATAATGTAATTTAATAATTCTATACTGAAATGGTGTCAACTTGATGCCAAGTGGTATCAATTTTCGTTAATGATTTTAGCACGAATTGTTGAATTTGAACACATGTGGCGCAGATTCAATACTGACACTGAATGGTATCGTTATCAATACGTATGTGTTCGATTTTTCTCTGGGTGTATATTTTTTTTATTATAATTCTTCAAAGAGTCCTTTGGAATAATACACAATTATATTTACTTTGGTGTTTTAGATAGGGTTATAAAAGACATTAAATTAATTGCGTTGCTCTAATTTAATTGGAAAACTTTAATTGATTTACGGAAAATAAAATAGAGTTATGATGTTTGAAGTCTATTACAAACATTGAGGTAATTAAAATTACTTGAAAATGGAAATTTCTTTAAATTGTAGTCATAACAAGCAAGGAAGTCATTTTACAGGGCTTGGCGAATTTGGTTAAAATTTAATAATTTTTATCTATTATTTACTAGGTGTTTTTAATTGCAAGTAAGAGGTGCGTATTTACTTGCAATTAAAAATATTGCAAAATGAATACTATGCCATATATACGGTGAGTAATAATTTATTTGCAAAAAAGTAATTCACGAAAACAAATCGTGATTAGTGAAGATAATTGGCAATAAAGCAAATGGTGTTGCAATTTTTTTTTTACGCGCATTTTATTTTTGATAATATTAGTTGTATTTTTCCCATCCAGCACGACAAGTAAGAAAATTTATTTATTTAGTCAAGTATTAAAAATATATCCAAAAATTTTATAAAGTTAAAAAATGCATATTTTTTGATTAAAAATTGTTTAATGAAATTTTAAAAAATTAATATGATCGCAATTATCAACAATATTGTATCAATTTTAATTTGTATTTTAGACATATTGACGTGGATTGTACATGTGTGGTAATTTTTGAAATGTTGTTGAAAATAGAATTTTGGCAATTCCTTATAACTTTTTTATCTTAAACCTCCATAACACTAATGCCGTTCGCAAAGAGTCATTCACGCAAACATATTTGTGTTTTATTACTAAATAGCGTCGATGTGCCATCAAAAATATTTTGAAGAAATGCCCATATAAATGTTGACATAATCGGCAAAAGTTGTTTAAAGTATAAATTTTACCTGTTGTGTTAAAAGAAATTTTATATTTATTTTCACCCACAATTAAAGTATATAAGAATTCCATAATTTATTAATTTGATCACACCATTTAAAAAGTTAATCTCCTCTCACTACAAAGTATATCTTTTTTTAAAATTGAACATTTATGTAGTGTCAATAAAATAATTTTGTTGGTGATTTATTTAATTTAAGTAGGTTTTTTTCTCTTAAAGTGATGAATGGTGATTCAACAAAAATGAAAACCATTAACGAAATCTCATTAATCCGAACCATTACTTTTACAGTCATTGTTTTAAACCATTTAACGAAGCTGCACAAGAAATTAAATTTTATTTTTAATGCTTACAAATAAAAGTATTTATAAAGTATATAAAAGTTTATACCATAGTGTGTGTGTGCGTTTGTAAATTTATAACGCATACACACTATTACACATCATTCAAATCAAGTATACACTTCATTAATAAATGACGAGAGTTGCAAACGTTCGTTGTGTCGTAATGAAAGCAATTGGCGATTGACAATTTCACTCAGTGGTAGGAATGATCCTTAGCTGGATATAAACATTAAAAAAAAGTAAAAATTTATTGAAGACAAACAAAAACATAATGAGAATATTTATATCAAAAATTATTTTTAATTCCGAAGAGGCCAAGTTTGTTGTAAGTATTATACACCCTATAAGAAAACAGATAAGTAATATGTATTTTTCAAAAAACATCAGTATCAAGTATTGTCTTGTCCTTGAAGAAAATAATGATATTGTTATAAAGTACCGGGTTATCAAAAATTACATATGTTAATTTGAACACATCAACAATGCAATTCATTAGAATGTTTTATCAATCGCTAAGTCATCTGGATCGATTTCAAAAAACGCCTACGTTCAAAGTTCCAACCTCCCTATATAATATTCTGCAGTCTCAAATATATTCAAAATTACCAAAAAAAGTATATATACACTTTTATCACCTTTATTGTTAAGTACAAAAAAAAGAAAAACAAAAGAAACGTATCCATGCGTTCGACACAACTGAACGGATTTTGCCTTTAAAGTTGTTTTTATATTATTTTTAATGTGTGTTGCAAACATATTCCCAAGATGTCATAATGTCAATTGTTAAACAATCTTATTGCAGTTTTTATGAATACATACAAATGCATAAAAATTTCATCGAAACAGCAGATATGTGCATATTTTTCTGTTTCAATTTTTAGTTCGTTTGTTGCATTTATGAAATTTGCTTATTCGAGATCTATCTGAGAAGGACTTTTGAAACAATTTTTTCCGGAACCCACTTAACGATATTCTCATTACAAAATTATTGAGAATAAAGCAAAAATATACACTTAGATTTTTATTGACATGTTTTCGTTACATTGCATAGAAAATAGAAAGAAATTGGGCAGAATTGGTAGTAAATTTGTAGCTCTAAAAATACTGTTCGAATCGAATTAAAGTGCATAGTAAAGGGAAGGTCCCAAGGTTTCCAAAAATTCAAGTTTCAAGTTTCAAGTTTTATTTATTTTCTTAAAACAACCTTATTGTATTTAAGTTAATTTTTACAAGCTATTCCTTACATACATTGTATTTTACAAGGACTTTCGAATTTTGTACTATTTGCAGTGTTGCTACAACCATTTTTCACATTATCCTTTCATTCTCATACATTCTTCAAAAAAGGGGTGAAAAAGAGGAATCCTTTCTTATAACTTACATACTAATACAACTTACAAATAACTTAAAAGTATCTTAAGACTAATAATATTTTACAACTTACATACTCAAAGCGGTAAAAACTACGGATAGAATGAAATATATTTACAATAGAGTAATTCATTGAGCAGAATTATTACTGTATCAACTATGTTTAAAGAATGTATCCTACTGTGATAGAATAGGAGGTCTGCACCATCAAAAAGAAGGCCAGCTCTCCTAAGAGTCAGTAGTTCCACCGGGGACAGATATCTTGAGCCCTGAACAGCTTCAATATTACTAACCCTATCAAGACAATTTCTGACTAAATTGTTCCCTAAAGAGCACGCACTCTCTAAAAATTTCAAGGCACTCTGTATCAAGAAAACATCAAATCTGTCAAAGTCAATTTCCCCATAGATTGATGTGCATGAGGGTCTTCGCAGCGTTCCATCCTCTCCAAGCCGTAGTCTCATTCCCAGGCATGCAACCAGAACCGCCCTCTCCCATCTCTTAAGCCTCTCCATCTGGGATGACGTGACGCCAAACCAAGCAGGAAAAGCGTAGGCGATGAGGGGGCGTATCGACTGGCGGTAGAGCAGGAGTCGTATTATCTGGTCTTACAGTATAAGCTGGAATGTATCTTACAGTGTAAGCTGGAATGTGTCACAATCAGTGTTGCCAGAGATGTTCGTTTTGTATAAAAAAAGTTACAATTTTACATAGAAAGATATATTTTGTATTTCTTAAATAAATATAAACGTGTGATATAATAATAAACATTTTCAGTTCGAGAAAATAGAGAAAGTAATTCTTATATTCTTATGTATATTTTTTAAAAATGTTTTTTGTATGTTCTTTTATGGTTATATTTCTTTTGCATTTAACCAGTTATAAATATCGCAATTTTTTCATCACACGAGTTTTAAAATGAAAGTATAAAATTTCTATATCGATCTACAACAGCATAAGATCGAAATACAATATTCGTCAGCACTAAAACTAGGATTAAGACTATTAATTTTTTGTTATTGAGGAGTAGTGTTGCTAGTTTTGTCTTTTTAAGGCTATATCTAGTCTTTTTATTACATTTTTAGCCTCAAAATTTTAGCTTTCTTTCTAGTATTTTTTGATTCATAAAATTGCCTTGAAAAGCCTAAATTGTTAGTATTTCAACAATGAAGAAAATAATTAATTTTTTACCATTGCTAATTTTATTTCATTCATTTAAATATATTTATTCGCATAAAAAAATCGATGTTTAATAGAAAATTTCATCTGCGGCGCATTCTTCATCAACCATAGAAACTATTTATGAAAATAATTAAAAAAAATCTTAGTAATGCGAAAAATCACCCAAAATTTTTGAAATAGTTAATCAAGAAGGAATTGTAGTTGGAAAAATTATGAAAAATTACTTCAAGACTTTGGGTAATTTTTCATATGAAATATAACTCAAATTTGTACGGAAATATTTTGGGTGATTTTTCATTGAGTTATTTTTCTGGCTGTTATAAATTTATTGCGAATTCTTTAAAAAAAAACCTAACAAAAACTAATGAGAACGAAAAAAGTAAGTATTCAAAATAAAAAAAGCTTTTTCCTACCCTTATTTTTGGGGAAATTAGCTTTTTTGACATTTTTTCAAGTTTAATTTAGTCACTTTTTTCTAATCTCTTGGCAACACTGTTGAGAGGCACGTGCTGATGATATTCGGAATGTAAAAATTTCTCGCCGATAAATCTTTTAAATAAGAAAATGTATTTAATAAATCTTTTTAACTAAAACTAGGCGTTCTGTAGTTATTTTCTATAATCTAAAATTATTTTGATGATTACCTTATTTATGCTGATCTGTAATTTATACATAAAAAAAGAGATAATTGTGTTCTGTTAAATAACTTACCCTGATCTTAATATTGTTAAATATAAAAAGCACCTTCCCATTCCTATGTATTCAGGATGATAATATTTTACACAACAGGAATGTCAAAGTTGGTACAATTGTACTTATTGTTGGTACAATTCGAGCCTGAAAACTACAATGTTATACCAAGGATGAATTTGGTTTCTCAAAATTTTCATCCCAACATTATCCTTTCGTAGATCAATTTGTTATTTCGTTTGTTATATTTCTTTCAAAGGAATCATATCACAAAAGTTTTATACCAGGTCCGAATGAGTCTGAAATATTGCAAATTTTTCACAAAAAAATGGATATTTGAATTTTTACACATAAATATTTAAAAATTAATACCTAAACAATAAAACATAACCCTCTAGCAGCTATACTGAAACAGTTTTTTTCCGTTTTATTATCTTTTTTTTAATTCAATCTTGTTTGAATTTTATTCGATTTTTTCGAAACATATTTTTCTTCATATACTATATGAAGAGAAAATAAATGCAGTTAACATCAAAATACTGTTTTTGTAAGCTTTCTAATGATATATAGCACTTTATACGCTATTAATAAACAACGAAATAAATTAAGTTTAAGTGAAATACCCACAAAATTATGCGAATAAGTGTATTTGTGTACAATGTACACTGGTCAAAAATAATTGAAGAAATTGTAAAAAGAGAATATATCTTATAAATGGTAATAGACCAAGTAATCAAATATTAATAAATATAATACGGCAATGTTGGCAGTCTGAAAAGACATTGAAATTGATGGTTTAATATTATTTTTAACATTTCTATTAAAATAAAGCAAATATATAACAATGTTGTATAATATAAATTGCATCCTAGGGGAGGTATTTAAAGACCTTTGTTTTAAATTGTATTTGAAACATTTGAGTTTTGTGCTCATATGGATTGTTTACCAAAGCAACCTATAATTTTGAAAGACGGAAAGTTATGCTTGGACATGAACTTGCAAAAATATGAAAGTGTCTACTCTATGCAACATTTTAGATAGCGCAAGTATTTTTCAGTAAACCCTTGCAATAGTTAATTTTCTTTCAGTTAAATTTTGGTAAACCTAAACGAAAATATATTGGTTTTCAAAAACAAGAGGGAGAAAATATTACGTTTTAACGTATTGGGTAGTTCGACTAAACAATAAAAATCCAAAAACAAAAAAAGGACAAGTTTACAAGGTTATTGATGAACAATTTTTTTTAATTTAAAGATACCGGCTTATAATCAGAAAATTATGAAAAATTTCCCACCGTGCAGTTTCTTGTTTAATAAGAATACAAATTTATTTTAAATATCATTCGTTATATATGCTGAAGTTAAAATATCTAAAAAAGCAACAAATATAGACTTTCTAGTGTTTAAGTTGTTACTATTAATATGAAAATTTGATTTTAATTTAATAAATGAGCGCCTTTTGGTTCAGTTTAGCGCTTTTTGGAAATTTTTCAGCACGGTTTGGCTACAAAAAGTTGACAACGCTGCCTATTAGCTATGGCGGTTACTATATAAGATTTACTTATAAATAAAGTAGATTTAGTACTCTCGACCAAAAAATAATTCTGAAATCAAAAGAAGTTCTTTATCATTTGACATCTTAAAGTAAATAACATAATTTATATTTTTATATAAAAAATATTTTCAATGCAAAAACTATGGAAATTGAAAGTCTATATTAGTAGGTAAGATTAAACATTAATGTTAATATATTTTCTGCAAATCTTCCATAACCAATATTTTCATATTTTTAAGATTAGTCAAACGCAGCTGCTGATGCCCATAAGAAGTAGACACCTATTTCTAATAGGATAAAAAATATTCATAGATTATTCAGTTCTCGCTGCACGTCAACAATCAATTATCAATACAGGTCTATTTAACAAAACAATATTACTTTAGATACAATATCATGTCTTACATTATATTTAAGTTAAATTTTGCAATTGGGTTCAAGAACATGAACATACATATCTTGGAAGCCTTAGAACATTGGTAAACCAGGATTCTCGCTATTAACAAAACTGTCTTTGAGTTACAGAATATATAAAACCAGAATGGAGCAAAATGGAACCAACAGTGATATAAAATATGATATTGTAGTCAAATGGAGTGTAATATATCGATGGCTTAATATAAAAAAGGACTATCTCGATTTTTCGTAATTTTAGAGAAGAAGGAAAAAACCGAATAAAGCTTAAGAAAATTTAGATACAAAAAGAAATTAGTATGCAGTTTTAATTCAAAATGACCAAAAAAATGAGTGCTGACTTTTATTTTTGATTTTTTCCACTTCTTGGGAAGTTATCTTAGATAATGTTCTTTTAATAAAATATATTTGAAAATAAATATAAAGTTAGGCTTTTTGCAGTAATTTAAAATTGGAATAAACTAATACTATAATTGAAGTTTTAATTAACAAAAATTAATGTTTCATGCACGCAGAAAAAACATGATTATCACTCCAATATTAATTTTCATTAATTTTAGTAATACTGTGTTCAGTATAACAATGTTTTTGTTTCAATTTTATCATTCAATATTCAATAAAAATATTAATAAAGTTCCCTACAAAAATTTAATATTTTTAAATATTTCTACCAGAAACAAAATTTTATTAATATAAAAAATATTGTGATTTTTGCAATCATTAAATATTATCAATTTTTTCCTTGTTCTTAAACTATATTTTGTTTTCAAATCAAATTAGTATCATTATTCGCATAACAATAAAATTTTACAAATAGATATGCTTTTTAATAAACATGCTTTCTAAATATGGTTGAAAAATTCATACTTTGCTTGTTTTTGAAAATATTTCGTTTTTAACGTTTGCTTTCATTATAATTCTCACTTAGCTTATACATGAATAAATATAAGTAGACTAGGTTTTGCTATCTTTGGTGTGATTATATATATATATATATATATATATATATATATATATATTCAATAAAAAATATCTTGCATTATTTTGCACAACATATGATGGTACAAATAATATGTAAATAATGTTTATGGTAAATATAAATAATGTTTATGGTTAATAAATACTTTTATTTACTATTTTGAAACAAATTATAATAGACTCAATAAACAATTTATAAAAATAATAATTTTGAATTGATATGTTTTTTTTTCTAATATATGATAAAATGGAATAATATGATAGAATGGGGTAATAAGATGGAATAATTTACTAATATCATAATTTAATGGAATGGGATAATACTACATTATTCCATTATAATAATATGGAAAACTCAAACCATAACATGAAAAACGAAATATAAAATCGGACACAATATGATAAAATAGAATCATAACAATTATTATTTATAATCACATCTATTTTAACTATGACCATATGTTCAATCATAATGTGTTGCTCTTAGATTATGGTCACTACAACCATATTTTTTTCTCTGGGTGTAGACGACTTCAAAAAACTATAAAAATTATATTTTTTAAGGTAAATTTTCATAAAAATGCTAGCAATCTGGTGGAAGGATTGCTTTTACATTTTGCAAGTCATCCCATTTTTTACATAAAGCTATTTTTCTTTAAAAATACAATCAGGAGAGATGTAATCAATAGCAGGCTTCAATCTTTGGGGGGTGGGATAACTAGTATTCATCAGTTATATTAGTTTTGAAATAAATTTTCTGATGTTTTATATCTAAAGGCTTAAAGCCTTCTTGAAATAACGTTTGTGATGAATGATGAAGATTGCTTCCCTAGTTGCCTAGAAGACTTGTTACAAAGTCAATTTTACTCATTTCCTTTTTTTTACTTTTATTATATTCGGCTTTCTTTTGAGAGAAAAGATGACCTTTCAAACATTATTTGAGTCTTCTGCACAATTTTCTTTAATAAAAACTTTAATATAAGAACTCTCCAATACAAGAATAAACAATATTTTGATACTCGCCCTGCAGTAATCCTGGGATTACCAGTTTTGTCGCTTAACTTCTTGGTGATATTGTCAACAAAGAATCTACATTTTTTATTTGCTTTGATGAGAAAAAAATGTATACACAACAGATAAGAATTCTAATTCGGCGCCAAAGTGCTACTATTATTTTTCGGCGGCATAATTGTTTTTATTAATCTAGTATTTTTTCAACTGTGCTATAATAATTATTTAATTATAAATTAATTATAAATTTAAAAAGTACATACAAAATCCATTTTTTCATATTTTGTATTTCTTTTGTTTTTTAATGTAATATTTTTACAAATGATTTTTTGTTTCCACATTCAGATGTTGTATAAAGTTTTAGTGAAGCAGCCGATAAAACGCTAGGAGGAGCATTAAAGCGCCAAAAAAATATATTTTAAGCAAATGGTCGAAGCATATCTAAAATAAGTGAAAACATTGAAATTGAAGGCGATTCTTTGAGGAAATAAAATTGATATTTTATGAATTCATTAATGTTATGAATTCCTTAATTTTTTAGTACGTCAAATGTTAACAAAAGTTTTATTACCAACGTCTATTTCAGAAAAAGTATCAAAAGTGTAGACTAGAATTACTAAAATATATATGTAGACAATGCCTACATATGCTTCCAAAAGAACTACCTACTCAATAGTACCAGTGTCAGTAGTAGATTTCCAATAACACGCACATGTTAAATGTCTATAGTAAAAAAGCATGGTCGGGGGTATAATAAGTCACTAGTACTGGTGACAGTTTCAATAGTGAATCAGTACTGATTCATTAGTGACATTTCCTACAGGGCGTATACGAATGTTTTAAAAAGGTATTTTCATTGTAAATTGTAGGAAATTTCTTAAAAGAACATGAAAAAAATAAATTAAACTTCACATGAGTTAGAACGTTTTCTTTTAAAATATATTTAAAATAAATTAGGGTTCTTAAGGCAGATTTTACTTTGATTGAATCACTTGAAAACATGAACTTTTATTGAAATAACTCTTTTTACAGGTATTGAAACAAGTTGGTCCTATCAACTATATTCCCTTATGGTCGGTAATAATTAAGATTAAAGAACTATATAATAAATAAATAATAAAAACATTTAAGGAGTATATAAAGACCCATAATTGAAGTTAACTTTAAATTATGCAACTACTTAAATTGAAATTAAAGGGAAAATATATAGGACCTACGCTTGAAACCTAAGTCCCGGCAGAATTATTTTTGGCTTTTGTTAATGACTACTAATTACTACACTCATTACTTAGTAATATGTTGTCACTAATTTTCTCATTACTTTGTATATCGGAGTAACTCGTTACCGGTAAATAGTAAATTCATTTATGTATACGCGGTGCATTGGAACACCCACAAACATTTTTACCTTTGTTCAAATATCAATTGAGTTAACTTTTTATATCCATCATCAAGAAAATGCGGGGTATATTGGAATGGTCATTGCGTGTGTAACATGTCGAAATAATATAAGAGATCCTATAAAGTACATATATATATATATATATATTTTGGGTCCTCATGGAAATCTAAAACGATCTAACGATGCCCGTCCTAGGGGGCCGAAATTTGGTTGAAATATTTGCCTTATAAGGTTTGTTTGATGTTAACAATGGGTAAAATGGCCAAATACTACAAACGCAGGTAGTCCATTGTAGCTCCAGTTTATACATTTCCTCCGACATCTCTTAAACAAAAACATGTACGACAACGAAATTTTGTAAGAATAGTTTGAGGATCGATGTTAACTCAGAAACCAAAAATGTGTGTAATCTTCTCACTTTAAGATGAAATTCAGCCAAGCTGATTATAACATTCTCAATTGTTTTTATTTGTTTTGCTGGAAGTTGTGCAAGTAAGGCCCATGAATTCTTGGACATCCCATACAAAAGTAATGAGTTTTTCAGCAGAATTATAAGTACTTACCAGCTAGTAGGAACATAAGTTGCAGGCTTACCAGGTAAGTAAAGTTTTTTCAGCGGTAGGACCATAAAATAACTTACGATTGAATACGATCGAAAGTGTATAAAGCTATGATTGAACATTAAATGGGACTACATGAAGACCTATGTTTGGACCTGGTTTGATTTATATAGGGAGCTACAACTTAAGCTTATTAGCCATTGTACATTGAGCGAAGCTTAACTAGGACTATTTAATGATTCATAATTGAAGATAATTTGAGGCTAAGATAACACCTACAATTAATATTGGGACCATATAAAGACCATTGACTACAAAATTCTACATAAAGATATATTTTGTTCTTTATTTTATTAAAGTTATAAAATCCAACCCAATTAAGAATAATGCGATACAATATAATGACATATAAATAGTGTTAATTTTGGACTATATAAAGACTTACTATTGAAGCTAACTTTCAGCTATTTGAAAAGCTACTAACAGTGTTTTTAATCTAGCTACACAATGATCTAAGATTAAATTGAATAAGAGCTACAGAAAAATTTTACATTGCCACCGACAATAATATAATGATATAAAAATCTAAACGATATAAAGATCTATTTATCTTGGATCGCCGTAGTGACGTACGATTAAAGACATTAATTAGCTATATTAAAACCCGTAATTAAATAAATTTAAGAAAACAAAAAGACAACTATCTCATGATTTTTATTGACAAGTATACATTCGCCATATTCTTATGCTGTTTTCATTTTCAGGAAAATCAATGTGTGTTTTGACTTGAAAAATTTTTTCAATGCTTCAATCCTCACCATACCAAAATTGTACTTGCAATTTTATTTTGCCTGAAACTGAATATTTTTAGTAACAAATCTTTTTTTTTTTTTTTTTTTTTTTTTTTTGTAATACATATTCTCATTGAAAACAAACTTTTGAAACAAAAGTTTATCACTACATTGACTTCAAAATGACTTTTGAGATATCTAACGTACGTATTTATATGTGTGTTCTTGTCTACATCTGTGTATTACGATAATGGTTGAGTTTATGGTGGCATACTGGTCGGAATAAAATTAAATGGGTTAAAAATAAACTGAACAATTATCCATTGAATAGAACAGCAGAAAAGAAAATAGCATTATCGATTTCAACCAAAATGTTTACAAATTTCAAACAATACATACACACAAACTTATAAACATATATGTATATGCAAGTGATAGTTGGTTTGTAAACTGTTTAACAGCAAGACAAAATAAATGACAATTTCGAAATATTGGCAACATTGTTGCAGTTGTTTTTCTGCTTGTTTTTTCATTTGGTTCTGTTGCAATTGTCATTGCGGTTGTTGCAAGTAGCCATAATTTAAATATATTTATATATGTTCAGATATCAGTTTTCTATACAATAATGCAAACATACAATGACTGGAATAAAATACGAATGAACAGCGAAATTTGTTTGAATGAGTCAGCATTTGCATTTTTAAATGACTCTGAAATTGTGGTTTGACCTCTATTTAAAATTGTGCGTACACACAATATTCACAAAAAAAAACACATACACATTTACATCAAATTTAAATACAAATTTTAACCACATAAGACACTTAAATCCTTTTGTAGTCCAACACGATCTGACAGATATTCGAAATATTGAATTGTTTCAACATAACTAACATTGCTATTGTTCAACTCTACTGTATGTCATAAACCTAATATCGATCCAATATGAGAGCACTTACTCTAGAGTAGCGGTTCTCAAATGGGGGTCCGCAATCCATAGGGGTCCGTATAACATTTTAGTAGGATCGCGAAGACAATTTACTTATACACAATTTAAAGATTAGTTTTATTTCTTTTTATGATTTTATAAAATTTCTTGAAATTTATTGACAATTTTATAGAATTTTTTTCAATATATTTTCCAATATAAGCTTTTAACAAGTGATATTGGGCGATTCCCACTATATTTGATAATATTATTTCAATTTGCAAAAGAATTACTTATGCCAGGGCAACTTTTTGGACCCAAGCGGAATTTTCTGGACTGAGATAGATATTTACTTGTACCAATTTTTAAAAGAAATTTAAGAATTTTGAAGTAATTTTATAATGGAAACATTCCATTTTTAATAAGTTTTGATTCCAGATTCCAATACACTAAGTATTCAAAAAACGCTTTTGAAAAGCCGATCGGTTTCAAATAATTTTTGTTTCTGAACTATTCGACAGACCGGTTTTCGCCTCCTTTGACCCGTTTTTATTTTTCACTATATCAACCTATTTTTTTCGTTTTTAACATTTGCTCAGGGAACCTTACTTAGGGTCCAATTCATTATAACAATGAAATTGTTTGAAAATTTTTAGAAAATTATAATTTTTTTCAAGTGGTTTTTGAGTAACTTTCTTACAGATTTGTAAAAAAATTTCTTGTACTGAATCAGATCTTAAATTATTCGAAAGTATTTTTCATTTACATTATTATCTGATAAAGCTTTAAGTTTAGTTTTTTAAAGTTTCTAATTTATGATTTGAGTAACTCCACATGTAATGTGAGCTGAGATTTTTATATTTTTGGTTGAATTATACTTATTTTTTTTTAACATAATCTAGCTAGTCAATTTTAATTTTAACGTTTTTCATAAAAAATATTTCTCTCACCTAAAATAAATAGTTTAAAAAATGCAAATTTTGAGCATAGCCCTCTGCTTCAGAAGAGCGATATGGCTTTTTATTTCTATACTATTTGTCATTCAAATATTCATTTGTATTTACATTTAATTTAAGAATGATTTGAGATTAATATTTGATATCAAAATAATAAAGTACGATTTATTGAACACCTTTTGTAAAACTACACAATAAAAAATCTGTAACTTCAAATCGAGTGGTTGGATTTATAAAAAATTTCACATAAGTGTAGCAGAACGTACAATCTTAAGTTTGGAATGGGATATAGATATTGACTTATTTTTTTTTTTTTTTTTTTTGTTGTATATAAAGAAGAATGACACCTAGACCGCTTGAGATATTGGGATAGTTTACTGCTTTGAAATCATCTTTGTGAAGATGCCTTTCAGAAAAGTATAAAATGATTATATGCTTCTAAACAAAATTGCATTTTGGAGAAAAAATAGTGTAGACACTTTTTAGGCAAAAAAAATTTAATTTTTTAAATTTTAAATTTCAAAATCATTTTTTTTTTTTTTTTTTTTTTTTTTTTTGAACTCGATTAAGATATCGATTTCAAATTATCTTTATTTAATAGATAATTATGTTGTTTAAATAATGAGAAAAAAACTTATATAATTAGTTGAAAGTACTGTCATGTATATGAAAAAACTGGTCTTATTAGGGGCTTTAAGAAGATTTAAAAATGTTTGAAGGGATACCCTTCTTTCAGCCCCCATAGTGCCCTTCCTTAGAATTATTTAGGGTCCCTCTTCTGAACTTAAAATTGCACACTCCCCTGCTACGCCTATGTCAAATTTTATGGAAATCTAACTGGTCGAATAGAATTTAGAGATTTATTTTCAAAAATTTTTGATTCTACCCCACTGTGCACTATTTGAAAAACATACTTATTCTTAGTTCCAATGGGAAACTGGAAAGCCTGACCAATAGTACTTTAATCGTAATTTTTATATTTTATATTCTTTTTAATACTTGAACTTGGTTTCAGTGGAAGATGATATAAAACTTAAATAACAAATAATAAATTCCTCAGCAAGGAGAGCAATTTATTAACAAATATTCATTTGTATTTACTTTTAGAATTCGCAAATATTTAATATTAAAATATCAAAGTAAAATGTTTTTAACACTTGTTGTAAAAAGAAACCACTTACACACAATTAGAATTCAAACTTAAAATTTAAATCTTTGGTCCATGTTTAAATACTATTTGAAAATATATTTGATATAAAACAAAATTGTGTTTGAAACTTTTGACTTGGTTATTACTAATTGTGGTGAGTCGTTCTAAAGTTGGAATGTCTTAAGGGGGTCACTAAGCTGTTGCTTGTGAGAATCTCTGCTCTGCAATAAGGGCTGTTCACAAGGTGTTGTTGTTGCGCTTCTTTTTATGGAATATATGTTAAAACTTGACGATTTCGGAAATATTTCAGTCTGCTGCTGCTGCATACCTTTAACATAACCTTCAATTGATACAAGGAATGAGGTCTGGCCACTAAAATATCGAAGCATCATAAAGCACTAGCATTTTTACTTAAAAGGCGTTTCTAGTAAAACGTGTTGTCTAAAAATAACAGTGATACCAGAAATACCTAACTTTAAAACTGATAAATTTGAGTGACATATGCAGATATTAAGATTAGGGTATTTATTTAACTCGATTTTTTCATTATTCGATTAAGCAAATAACTCGAAAATGCTGTTTTTAATTAATCAATTAATCACGCAAAGTTTTTTAGTTACTCCACTTATTCGAATAAATTGTAGATTAATATTTTCCTCGTTTTTAATATTTGTCAACATGAAAATGCTTCATGAAAAAAGAACACCAAAATAATGTTAAAAGTTAATTTTATTAGAATTTAAAAATTATTTAAAACGTAGAAAATATGGCTATATTATGCTAGCAAGACAAGTGCGTCATAGGAATGTACTACGAACGTATTTGTATTGTATTTGCGTTCATTTTACCCACAATTGGGACGTAGACGTACCTTTACCTACTCGTAAATATTGAGAAAACAAAACAAACTGTGAAGTTTTCTATATTTATTTTATTTGAACTTTCTTTTCAAATAACAAAAAATTTAATTAAAAAAATATCTTATTGTTATTGCTCATTTTTCTATTTCAACTGACAAATAATGTAGTATATTTCGCAAAATATATAATTAAATCTATTTGAATGTTGTTTTTAAATAAAAATATATATATTGTAATTTGACCGAAGTACTCCTTGAAGTTCAGCGTTACCATTTGGCGACTTTAGTACACCATAAACACATGTGCAGTCTCAATGGCAAAACTCTATAAATTGGGCTACGAATTGGTACCTCATCCGCCATATTCTCCGGATTTAGAACCTAGTGACTACTTCCTATTTCCAAACCTAAAGCTCCAACGATGAAATTATTGACCAATCAAATGCCTATTTTAAGGACCTCGAAAAATCCTATTTTTAACGCAAAGTAAATGACGACACTTGATCAAAATTTGACATTAATCTATTAACAGGTAGTACTTGATGGGAATAGTATTACATTTCATATAACTACGAGGGAAGTTCGAAATGTAACGGACTTATTGATCCGTCCTCAAAACAAAAGAAACTGTAAAGTTTTCTATATTTATTTTATTTGAACTTTCTTTTCAAATAACAAAAAATTTAATTAAAAAAATATCTTACTGTTATTTTTCATTTTTCTGGTCGTACATTTCTCAAAATATTCAATTAAATCTATTTCCGTGTACGACGTTGCTTTTATGTTTTTATTATATATATTCTAATTTGACCGAAATACTCCTTAAAGTTCAGCGTTACCATTTGGCGACTTTAATCGCCAACTGTCCCATTTTCAAAAATGTCAAAAAGGGACCAAAAAGGTGGCTAGGTACCTTTTTGACCCTTTTTTTAAATGGAAATGAAAGTCGATTTTTTAAGTACTCAAGAAATTAATTATTTTTACATTGTTTCACAATATGGTGATATAAATAAAACCCCGAAAAATTTAAAAATGACTCGAAACTGTTAAGAACCAAAGCTAACGCTAAAGTTTATAAATAACTATTTAAAGCATCAAATTCTGAATCTTTTTGATCGAATTGTGAAAATTAAAAAATAGATGTGATGAATGCATATATCCTAACTTATTTTTACTTTGGCAGCCTAATGAAAAATAAATTGTCCAACATACTTAAGGTCAACATTTGTGAATCCATGCTTTCAGTCTTAAATTTATTTAGACGTGGATTTGTAAGACTAGAGTCCGATTGAAGATCTATTTTAGTAAAATCAATCTATCATGGAGACAATAGTCATCGAAACAAGTTTGTTGCCAATGCAGCTGTTGTAAATTTAGATTCAAATGAAGACAAAATAAACGCCTTCCACAATATGCTCAAAATCATTTAAAAATGCACAATGCATTAACAGATGTGGTAATGTCGAATAGATTAAATTTCAAAGCAAAGAGCAAACTCTATATATCTATGTATGTAAATAATATATTTATTAATACCCAGCAAAAAAAGTAACTGAAAAAGTCACTATTTTAACATTGTGTTGTTATTGAAAGGAAGTACTTAGTGCTGAAAAAGAGCTGCAGAAGTTCATTTTTTAAGTAATGGTTGTAAATTTGTGAAATTTTAATTTTTTTTTTAGAAATTATTTACCTTTTTTCTTGCTATAAAATATATTATTTTTTTCATTTTTCGGATTATTAAAGTATTAAGGTGGTGAAAATGTTTATAGATGCATATATATAACAAATAAAATATACACTTATTTTTTTAACTCTTGTTAAGTAAAAAACATAAATTTTCAAGTCAGTGTCATAGTAAATTATAAATAAATAAATAATATATATATATATATATATATATATATATATATAATATGACCAATTTAGATTACTATTTTGATGGAATTAACAAATAAATAAAATTTTTCACAATGATACGATAATATTTATTGCCCTATAATGCAATACTGTTCAAATATCAAATATCACCTACTCCAATCTCCTATTGTTCAAATTAGATAAACTCGGATTTTCTCCTGTTTTCCTTAAATCGATTTCTACATATCTTAAAAATAGGTACATACCGACAACAAAAAAATAGGTATATACCGACAACAATTTCTATTTTATCCGGTGTTCTGCAAGGTAATCATTTCATTTATTATTCCTCATATTTATAAATGGTTTACCAGCTTGTATCAAGAATTCCAGAATATTAGTCTTTGCTGATGATATAAAGCTGTTTTATAACTTTAACTATTTCTATCAATTTTTCTTACACCAATCAGATCTTGACAATCTTTAAGATTGATGTATGATGAATCTAATGGATCTGAATTTAGGAAAGTGTAAACACATAATGTTATACAGAAGAAGTCCAGCACTCTGTAGATATACAATAAATAAATATCAACTTAATCTAGTCGAAAATTTCTTGAGTATTGCTTGATTGTAAATTATCCTTTAATTCCCACGTTTCACAAATCGTTAATTAGGCAAAAGGAGTCAAGCGCTGGGGAAGAGAATTTAATGATCCTTACGTTTCTAAGCAATTATACACATCTCTATTTTGTCTTAATCTTTCATGGAATCCTAATATTAATTTACCATCATTAGATTACATATTAAATTACCACTATTATAGCCAATTATAGCTTATTGATTTCCCTAATCTTGAAAGTAGGAGAAAATATATGAATATTTCATTTGTAATTAATTTAGTAAACGGTTCAATTAATTCTTATTTCCTGTTTCGTAAGATCGAATTCCTGATCGCAAATCGTCCAACTAGAAATTATACTCCTTTGAAAATCAAATATTTTCGAACCAATTATTCCAACTTTGATCGTATTAGACGTATGTGCAATCAAATCAACAGTTTTTATTCATATATTGATTTCTCAGTAAATCCAATCCGTGTTAGTTTTAACTTAGTTAAATAATAAGATTTTATTATTGAATGATTATGAAAAACATTTTATTGTAAATAGCTGTAAGAAAAATATGCATGCTAGCCTATAAGATATTGTAATTTCATGGAATATTAAATAAAATAAATAAAAAAGTTTCCATATAAACATTTATAAGTAAGTAATTAGTATTTAAAAATTTAATATGTTAATTAATGTTTATATCCTGTAAAAATAATTTCCCCATATTTCTCCTTTTATAAAATGTGTGTTAGACTTAATAAATAATGAATAAAAACAGTAATTCAGGTGCTTTGTTTTAATAAATTTAGTAGAAAAGACATACAACTTATAGTCGTAATATGATAAAATGAAAACATGATATGATTTGAGGCAATTATGATCAATAGTATAAAAATGGGAGCAAAATACAGAAAACGCCCCACAGTATTATAAAATGGGATTATATTATGATAAAGTCAAATCATAAATGATAAAGAGACTGTTATATTATAAAATCGGATAAAATATTATAAAATAAATTTATAATAATAACATCGAATCACAAAATGATTAAACCAGGCAAAACTATTATAAAATGGAATTATGATATTTGTTATTTATAATCATTATAATTTTTAACTGTAATCATATATTCCAATCATAATAAGTTGCTCTTATATTATATTCACCACAACTATATTTTTTTCTCTGCTTGTAGCTAACAAATTTCACTAAGTAAAGATTTTTATAAAAAACACTAACTATTATCAATTTAAGAAATTTTAATAAATAAAGTAACTTTTTATTTAGACTTCTGTTGGTAAAAGGTTTGTTTACCTTTTTAAAATTGCTTGATCAGCTGACATAAAATTCAAAGCTGAAACAATGCTGTTTTTTTAGCAAAAAAGTAAAAAATTAAAAATTTTAAATATATGTAAATTAATGCGCATTATTGTGAGAAATATGATAAAATATGTATTTTCCACTAAATATGCAAAAATAACAAATCGTTACGATTTTTAATAAAAATAAGTGACATGGATATTTAACAACATAAGGTAGATTTAAATTTTTTGGAAAGAAACATACATACATCAGAAGCATTTTATTACGCTACCTCTAGGTAAATCCCATTATATTTTAGGTAATGTGGTTACTAGATATCGAAAACTATTGGAAAGGTTTCTTTCTTACTTTATATCAGTGAGACATATCCTTCAATAAAATGTTTACCTTTGAACAAAGTTTTTGTTCTCTTTTCACCTTAACTGTTTTCGCTAGTTCTATTTTCACAAGTCTCCACAATTGTGTATGATCTCTCCTCAACTAGATTAAAAATTCTACATTTGGTATAATGAATATAATCCGCATGTGATACTCTTCTTTAATAATGCTTGCGTGGAGATTTGTGAGAATATAATAACAAATAAAATTACAGACATATACTAAACAGCAAATTCCCAGCTGGAAACCATGTCATAACGATTATCTCAGATGTGAGTCTTAAGGCACAACTCATAAAATTCTAACATTTTTATTTGAAAGACCTCTGGACATTTCAAAAACTTTTCTACATTTAACTTGTTCTGATTAAAAGAAGAGAAAAAAAATGTGGTTTTAGTAATCATAATCTATGAACAACATATTATAATTGGATTATATGTTTGCTGTAAAAATTTTTATATTCATAAATAATAAATATGGTCATGATAATTATAACATGATCCACTTTTATCTTATTAAACCCTGCTTTATCATATTTCATCAAAATTTTTTATTATATTATTATCCCGTTTTATCACATTATGATCGAATTTTCTCATATTATGACCAGATTTTGTCATATTTTTAAATGGCTGTTATAAAAATATACACATATCATTATCAAAATTTATCATAGTATGCTTCTAATATATCTTTTTATGATAAAACATTATTTTTTCATTCATATATTATTGTCCACATATGAAAATATATGAATTTTATATATGAAAATATTTGCAATATATACTCGTAGTTTCATATATAAAAGCACATATCAAAAATATTATCATATATTGAACTGTATAAGTGAACTTTTAGTCATCTGTGGTGCCATATATGAACTCATTTTCCATATTTGGAAGCATATGTAGATCTTTGCAAATCTTTCATATATTAATATTACATTACCTGAAATGATTATTTATATTTTGGCTAACAAAATTTTATACAATTTTAAAATGATTTAAATAATAAACTTATTTGTATTATTTTATACAAATATCTTTAATAAATTGATAACACTTTAATAAATATAATATTCAAAATAAATTTTCTTAACATAAAAAAATAAATTAAAACAAACATAAAAGTTTTACAATTTTTACAAAAATCAATTCCTCATTATAGACTCCATCAGTCAATTATTAGTGTTAAAAGTTGGTAAGTTCCTAAATATTCCAAATAGTTATTATTGAAAATATCTTCTAATTTTTATTGTTATTTTTATATGTATTAGCCACCAATTTGTTAAATCTAAATGAGGAAAGTTATGCAGCATTTCAACAATCAAAAATTTGCAAGAGACAGCAATATGAGGAAATGCAAATATATAACACAATTCTTAAAAGTAAAAACAATTCATTCATTATTTTAATTCAATATTTTAATTATATAATAGGTAATTAATATCACACATTGTTTGAGTTACGCATAATATAACCCAAACTTATTTGCTTATATTTATTCATATATAAACTAAATAAGAATTATATTGAAGTATTTACTCTTGAAAGTAGGAGAAAATATATGAATATTTCATTTGTAATTAATTTAGTAAACGGTTCAATTAATTCTTATTTACTGTTTCGTAAGATCGAATTCCTGATCGCAAATCGTCCAACTAGAAATTATACTCCTTTAAAAATCAAATATTTTCGAACCAATTATTCCAACTTTGATCGTATGAGACGTATATGCAATCAAATCAACAGTTTTTATTCATATATTGAATAGTTGAGGTAAATATAATTTAGTTAAAAAATAAATATTCAATACTTGTGGAAAAGAAAATATAAAATAAAAAGCAAATAAATTATGATCTTTTCCACTGTAATATGTCTCTTTGTTAAAAGTTAAAATATTATGTTTATTTCTAATATTTCATAGTTATAGAAATAATGGATAACATACTTTGTCTTTAGTAAAATATATTATGATTTAGTTAGTCATATTAAAATATATAATTGCGGCAACCGTAATTTAGTAAAAGACAATATTATTCAAATTTACTATAATTTGTTTCTGGCTATTTCTATAAACATAACAGAGTTTCTATAGTAATACCACACCCATGTTTTTCTCTGCATATAGCGCTTTGTAATAACATACTTCTTTTTAATCTGATAATGTAAAGAGTTTTTAGAAATTGAAAAGTTTTTGCTGAGGTCTTCTATAACTGATCAAATATATATATATATATATATATATATATATATATATATATATGACAGTGATCAACAAATAAAAAAAATGTCAATGACTACCTCAAAAGATATGCCTTTGAAGAAACTAGTGAGTACTTTCAAAAATTCTGTATGATTTCTATACATATAACTGAACATTCAATTCCCATATAATAACGATTTAATATTTATAACAAAAATTCATATATAAAGTAATAACTCCTTTAAGTGATGTGTACAACTTATATCCTGTTTTGGTATATTTTACATATATTTTTGTTGTTTTGTGTTATATACAACAATATGAATTTCATATTGTATTAACGGTAATTATTTTAAATCGTAATGATTTTTCTCTATTTCCCCGTAGACCTCTTTCACAGCACATGAAATTGATTTAATTTTTTGTATTTTCTGTATTTTAAATTAATGCATAAAATTTTATATTTAAATATATCGTTATTACCACTTTATCATTCACTCACCCATACTACCACATTATTGTGGTATTTACATGGATATAAAGCGTTTACGCACAATCATTCACACATATAAATATTTTCACATAAACACATATACATACGTACATAGAGAAGAATGATATGAAACCATTTTACAATTTTATTTTAATAGTTCATTAATATAACTCTGGTAATTGCTATTAAATTGATTCTCCTCCTTTGTCTTGTTCCCTGAAAAGCTTGTGTCCTTGTCCGTCTCCGTATGACTGTGTAAAAGAGTGCATAGATAAGCGCTTCATTGTGTATACATGAATATATTTTGTTTATTGGAATTTGCTGGTATTATTCTAAATATTTAGCTGGTTTGTTTAATTTGAATATAAATCGGTTTTTTCTATATTCTAGTCCTTGTGTATTTGTATATCACTGTATTTTGTTTGCAAAAGTTCATCGTAATATTGCCAATTTTCAAACTATTTGAAATGTTTATTCATTGATTGTTCCACATAAAGGACAATTACTAACTAATTTTATTAGCTGTGCTCTTTTAGTTATTCTAAGTCATTGCCATTGACACTGTAGCCACATAAACATAACCTATAAGAAATATCACACAAATGAACGAACTGAAAATAAAATAAAATAGAACGTTTTCCTATATTTCCATTTTCTAAAAATTCAATATTTTATTTTTAAACAAATTTTGAGTAAAAGTTTTGAAAAATGTACCACCGTGCATCTATTTTGCCATTGACACTGTTGCCACATAAACATAACCTATAAGAAATATCACACAAATGAACGAACTGAAAATAAAATAAAATAGAACGTTTTCCTATGTACCACCGTGCATCTATTTTATTGGAAAATACTTTTCCTACAATCCTTTTGGTATTTATTGATTTGCAAATATTTTAAAATCATGTCAAGTTTTATAATTCCAATTCTTTTGTAAAGGATGTTATGGTCATTTATTAAATGACCATATGTTTCATATGACTACTATTATACCCGGACACATACATCTATATCACTCGTATTCTTTAAGTAGGATTATCATTTATGCGGGAAATATATTTTAATTACATAATTTTACATTTCACTGATGTCATATTTGTAATTATTTGCATTTCATATTAAAGCTTTAATGAATTTGTATATAAATTCAATAATAAATATTTTAATACTTAATGTGCATTAAAAATTATTCATGCTTTAGATTTAAAAAGTACGTTTGGACTTCATTATGCTGGTATTATGAGTAAAAGTAATTAAAACTTTTTTTAAATTAATTTATTTGTATGTTTGTAAGCAGATTATAATAACTTTCTTGTAAAACAAAAGCCATCATGAAATTAATTAAAAAACACATTTGAATTATGCATAAGTTAATCGAGTATGAATTGCTGTATATATATATATATATATATATATATATATATATATATATATATATATATATATAAGAATATATAATCTGCTTACAAATATAAAAATTATTTTAAAATAAAAGATTTAATTACTTCTACTCTACTCATATATATATATATATATATATATATATATATTGAAATCAAAACGAGTTTCCCAAGCTCAAGCTATATATATATATATATATATATATATATATATATATATATATACATTTGTTAATTTATTTTCACTACAACCGAAATTTCTTAAAACAAAGCAAAAAGAATTGAGTTTCTTTATTTATTTATTTTAAAAAAGAAAATCGAAGATTCATTAAATATACATTTTTCATAGCAGACAATATGAAAGCACATTTTCGATTTGTTATTTACTAATTTAACTTTATTAATATTTAGAATTTTTAAATATTTTTACACATCTGCATAGATTTTCTTGGTTATAATCCATTTTCTTAGGCAATTAGATGGGTTTTTAGCTGTCGTTGCTATGTTGATACCTCCATTAGTACAACATGCATTTAATCCTTTTCCTTCTGATGGACGAACCAACTTTATTTCAGCAACTCTAACTACACTATGGTTCAATAGAAAATCGTGAAGTTTAATTTGAGAAATTAAGATGGATTAAAAATAGTACATTGATAAAACAGGAAAACGTCTTAATATACAGTATACAAAAACACATCGAGAAAGACGGGGAGATATTTCTTCTTGCTTCGTTCGTGTTATAATATCGAACTAATTCGCAAATTATTCAACCCCAGGCTTTCTACTTCAGAAAGTCAGCATGAAAATTTTTATAAATACAGCGGATGGTATAAAGTTTCCCATCTGTTATTTTCCAAATAGTAAATAGCAACATGATTGTAATAACATTATGTGTCCGATAGTATACTGTGACCATTTTTTGTTCAATGCTCTCTTCAAGTGAATCGATTGTATTAGGTAAAGATTTTCCATAATCCTTATACCCAGTTTTAGATGGTACTCTCTAACACCAAATGCAAATCATTGAATTGGAGCAATGTATAATTGGCTTTTGTGTTAATATATATAGGGTCCTATATGATTATTTTTTGACATGTTGCACCCAATATACCTCCATCATTTTTTTGATGGTGGGTATAAAATAAAAAGAATTTCTACTTATAATTAGGTTCAATTTGAAATTAAGCAAAATTACCTTATTCTGGTTCCTTTTTTACTGATCGCATCAATAATCCTAAAGTTGTCTAAGGAGTCTCATCTGATAAAAAATTACAATAAGATAAAAAAAACTCCACATTAAAAAGTCGCTAAAATGATGATAATTCCCCAAATTCCAAAAATCTATATTTATTAAAAAAAATAAAACTATAAAAAAAATCCACTTTAAAAAACCATCTATTTACATATATTTACAAATCTCCAGAGACAAAAATTCGCAGAATTACTTTAAAACCAAACTTCCAAATTACAAAAAGACCTCGTAATATCCCAAATTAGCCTGTTTAAGCGCCCTTCTACACTATCTACCACAATTTAAAAAATCACCAAATACAAAAAGATCAACAAAATTACAAAAAAAAAAAAATCCCTAAAATGTATAAAAAAGAAAATTGCTCAAAAACAAAAAATTATCTTCAAATTAAAAAAGACATATAGCTAATAAAAACTCCGTTAAAATAACAAATCTCCAAATTATAAAATAAATATAAAATTTAAAAATGGCAAAATTCTGAAAATATTGTCAATGGTCGGAGGCTTATGATGCTCCCTTTTGTCAAAGGCAACATAATTCGACGGCGCACCTTGACTAATATAGAATTAAATATCTATGGTCTGCCCGTAGCCATCTGTAGCAGGTTAACGTCCCGAAATCAGAACCTTTTTATTAAAAAAAATGTGTTTGCTTCATAAGGATTTTAGTGCTCACCATCGGCTCTGGCACGCAAGCTTGGGGAAGGCCAGAGAGATGAAGCATTAGCAGGACAAATTGACGAGTCCTCAGTCTGCACACGTAATGACACACACCCGATATTACAATAGCGAATCCTGATCTGATCAACTCCGAAACCTGATGAGCAATAGTTTCTCTAGGATTATGACTTTGGATCGACTCAACTATTCTCTGAACGTCGTACATACATTAACCAAATAAAGCAGAGTGGGCGGCTTCAGAGAATTCACTGATTACCACTTCAGTGATGCAGCAGCAGCTCGCTTCATCTCAGCTGGTAAAATATTCGACGTGCAACCACATTTCTCAGCAGAAATAGTAGCATTAGTAGACGAACATGATTAGATAAACAACACCAACCGTCACGATTCAAGGATCGGACAACTGAGCAAAGACATCAGCTGGTTGATAAATGAGGATTAGCGAAAGAAATGATTAGATCATCTGAAGAACTGCAACTTAAGTATAGAACTAGGTAAATTGTGGTCAACAGTCCGGTCTCTCTCCAATGCGACGAAGTAGAATGATAGGGTCGCGACTAAGTTTACAGATAACAGCCCTAAGGAATGCGCGGGCGATTTTTTCTGCCAATTCATTGAGCATCCTGATAGATAAAATGTGAAAATGAGTACTTTTCACAATCTTCCAGCCAAAGGACACACCACAACTTTTAACAAAAGATGAAATTGCAGAGCCATAAACGCTGCCAAAACCATCCAAGATTGGTCTAGATAATATATCCATACTGATGTTAAAACAACTTGGTGAGCGGGAAGTCGTGCACCCGAGTATAGATTTTAACCTGTCGTCAAGAAGCTTAATCGTGCCTTATACCTGGAAAATGGATCGAGTTATTCCCATTATTAAACCTCGCTCGCGTTCTTCCGAGGACTTGCATATTCTGAGGGCCTCCATATATTCAACTGTCCAGCTAACCCTACTTCTCTTTGCCCAAAGGATTTAAGGATGCAAGCAGTAGAAGTAGCTCCATGCAGAACCATCTGACTGAAAATTGTTAAGCAGTTTTAGCTCTTACAATAACAACGACTTAACACATGCTAAGATTTATTAATACTCTTAACGTGCAAGTGATAATGAAACTATTTCAGAATATACGCAATGGTACTCAAGTTGTATTAGATACTGATTGGACTTTAATAATTTTCGTAAAATATCATTGATAAAAATAAATACTTTAAATTAAAATAATTACAAGAAATATAAAATTTTGTCCAGCTTGTTAAACCACTTTCATTTTTTATATCTTATTTGATACTAATATTTAAAATATTTCAAAAATCACCTTTAGTTTAACATAGTTTAGTTTGCAAAACCCTCAAAACTTTTAGAGTTAATAATTTTCAGTTTTACTTGAAATAATTATATCTTGCAGCAATAAACTTCTGCGTTATACCAAGAATTTATTATTTTAAAAACATAAAAGTTTCACACGAACAAATAAATATTTGTAGGTTAATTAGAGAGCTCCTATATTATGTGAAGAAATTTTAAAAACTTTTTTATAAATAAATATTACGAAAGGAGATATTATTCATAATATCTTAATAAAAACTGTTATATATCATTACGTCCATGAAGATTATGATTCACAAAAAAGTATCATAGTATCCACGAACATTATAACAATTTTGAAAATGACTTAATAATGTCCATGGACTCACTTTTTGGTATAAAAATTAATACTTTATATGACAAAATTGCTGAATAAAATCACCCATTTTCAGTGATTTTAACATTGGCTTAGGTAAGATTCTGATTTCAATTGAAAAGGTTTCTTAGACAGTCGGTCTACATCCGGATGATTTTTAACTCTCGCGCATTTCAAATACTAGCTTCGCTAAATTACGTTAGTACCCTAAAGAAACTTACCTGTAAAAAATTTTGCATGCATACCGGTATTTACGTGGGAATTAGGCTTGTTTAACTTATTTTCCGGAGGGTTTCTTATATAAGCGCCATTATTAATTATGGTCCGATCCTCTAGAAATTTTATATTGTGATTTATAAATAAACGAGATATATTTATGCCAAATTCGGTCTATATCCTAACATTTGTATAGGATTTATGCAAGTTTGTGATTTTCGAACCATGTGGGAACCATCATCAATTACGGTATGACCCTTCAGAAACTAAAAACCTAATCATTTATATGCTATAAAAACTTAAATCATTTATATTTCTCAAAAAATCAATTATTTTAGTAAAAAAATAGATTTTTTTATACAAGAAAACTAGAAATTTCAGGTAAAAAATAATAAAATCACCAAAAATATACTTAGCCAAAAAAAGTTAAATTTCAGTTCAAAAGGAAAGTAGAGGCGAAATGAAGGAATAATTTGTATTATATTTCTCAAGAAAAATCTATTTTTTTTTATGAAAACTTACAAAAGAAAAACTTTAGCTGCCATGTAATGAGTTAAGAAACTAATATAATGATCCTCATTACTTACACCCTAGCAAAAACTTCGCCTACTAAATAACGTGCTTTGTAAGCTAAACCAATATGGAAAACAGTTTCCTCTTTTGGTGCTATAATTGATGAATATTTTTAGCGATGTCCAAAAATTTGCAAGTTTCTATTTAGCTACCAAAAAGGTTATTTTGGATGTTGAATATCTTTTTTATGAACAAGAAAAAAATTTGGCTGGTCTGAGATTTGAACCCACTTCACAAGACTGTTTACATTTGTTAGTCTGCCGTTTTACTCGCTACAACTAACTTGTACTCTTATGGTTTAAAAAGTGGTTTTCATATAGAGATATTAATAAAAAAGTATATTTATTTTCAAAAATCTGATCACAAATAAGCAATTACATACCAAATTATAAATAGTTGTTATTAAACTACTTCTTTGTAATGCAGACGGTATATTGCTGTCATTGAAAATTAACTACATCCGTAACGTAAAATATGTTAATTTTACCTCATCGTGCAGCTTTCTTCACAGAGTATTTCATTTTTACCGAATTTGTTATTTAAACAATTTGTTGTGAATTGATCAAATATATTCTGTTAATATTCAGTTAAAAAAAAGTTAATTAAACTTATATAAGCGCTCTCAATGTTGGAATTTGTGAACACTATCTTTTCTGAATAGGATAACTAATTTAATCCAATGGACTTAAGTCATTTTGTTCTTAGTCATTATGACACTTTGAACATTTTTATAATATTTATGGACACCATCACAGTTTTTTTTTTTTTTTTTTTTTTTTTTTTTTTTGTCATAATATCCATAGATATAATAACATTGGACATTGCGACACTTTGAAAATTTTCGTAATGTTCATGGACTCTATAACACTTTTTTTATATCGCATTGGATATCATGACATTCTCAAAAAAAAAAACAGCTTTCATAAACTTATTTGTATATCGATGATATGAAGGAAACTAACTTTGCTATGGACATCCAATAATCATTAATATAGATATACCTCTTTCACCATCATATTAACTGAAGTAAATTCAATATAGTATAGCTTTAGTACAAAAAAAAACTAGTTTTGGAGATATTGGCCTAAAATTGTATATTCTGTTAGCTCCCAATAAAATGGGCGGGTAGAGTTACTGCATGGCTTTCTTTTAAATAAACAAAATTCTTGGTTTCAATATTGATTTTAAACCTAAAAAAGAATATAATAAAATAATTTGGATACTTTTTGTAAAACATACCAAAAACTCATATAAATATCTGCAATATTTAATGAGATATATTCAGTTAAATTAAACATACTTCTTTAGAAAAATTTCAAATAAAATTTTAATATTTTTAAAAGTAGCAACTTTGAAAATCTATAGTTCTCGCTATAAACACTTAGCGGTAAAACTTAATTGTCATCACAAGAAGAGTTTAATTGTTTTTAAACAGAAATAAATTTGTAATACCCTAATAATCAGGCAAACAAATTAAATACATACGTATTTTAAAAGAAAATTCATTTGCACATATTATGAAATATACTTTGTGACATATTTCTTCCTTATGTTCACTGCCATCTCAGTGTCTTGCTACAAAGTTAAAACTTTTAAAAAATCTGACCACAAACAATTTGTTGTACGTCAGATCTTTAAAAACAATAAACAAAAACTAAGTGAAAACCATAAGCAAAAAGAAAATATTTTACTTACACAGAGAAAACAGATTTGTTGTTCAACCGAATTTTTTGTCAATCGAATTTTTTTCGGTTGCAACTATTATCAAAAATTTCGATTGAGACTATTGTAAATTATGGTTGTTGCAACCATATTAAACTAACCAAAAAAAACTAATGAGAACGAGAAGAAATAAATTTTCAAATCAAAGAAAAAAATAAATCTTTTTGGCCTTGACGGTTAAAGGGATAAGTAAGAATCATAACTTACTCGACCATGTAATGCAATATACCATTGTGGATTTGGTAATAAATTACCTTTACGAGCGATATTTTATTTTTCTTATTTTTTGTTGAATATTTTTGTACAAATCTTTTTTTTTTTTTAGTTGGAAGTGTACCCTATTTGGAAGCCATAATCAATTTTAGACTAGCCTCTACAGACTTTGTTAGTGTAATTTATTCTGCTAAATTTTGTAAAAATGCCTGCATACGGCATTTATGATACTAAACCACATTAGTATTTCGATTACAAGAAAAGACAGAATTTTTTTGTTATTAAAATACAAATCGCAGTGAGACGAACCGCATTGTTAAATCGATTAAGAGTGTGACTCTTATAGTGAAAGGCCAATGTACGCGGCATGAGGCGACGGACGGCAATAAGCTGAACGTATTTGCTCAGACAGCCGTGCCGTTGAAGCAAATTTGAATTTAACGCGTGGCCATATCTTACAGCATTGCCAGATCAAATTTATGGCAATGCTTTTAAAGTTTTCCTTTGTCAACTTTTGTATACAACCCAGCAAAAAAAAGAACATCCAAAAAATTCAATAAGATCTTAAACCTGTGATCCAGAAGTAATGCAAATTTGGATCATTTCCAATGAATTTAACATAGACTTGTCATTGGAAAATTTTCTCTTTTTTGATAGCTATTCACTGAGAAGGAAGTCATGTTCACGATATCATGTAAAATTGATTTTTATGTACTTTTTTTATCAATTCAAGGAAATTATTTTTCATTTTTATATAAACCATATATTTTTTATTAAAAAAAAATATGCATAAAAATATTTTATTAAAACAGTTAATATTAAGTAGCAAGAATTTGTAAATATTCAAAATTTATCTGAATCACTTTTTAATAACATCTTTATATGATGTTAATATAATTTCTTAAGTACAAGAAACCGTACACTTGCCGAAACTTTGGAAGTAATGAAAAAGTGGTTTCTTCAAAATTGATGGATTTACTGTTTATGAGTGTGTACCCAGCCGGTAAAAGAAGGGTTAAAGATACATTATAAAATGTTTTATTTAGGTCCCACAATACTATTTCCTTTTTACACGTCGTATCATTGCAGGCAAGGCCTTCCCTTCTCCCTTCCAAAAAGAGGCGAGAAGGCAAGGGCTCTTAAATAAATAAATAAACATACTCTATTGTGTGCTATGATATTACAAAAGAGCCTAAAATTGCATTAAAAAAAGACTTAAATTAAGACTAAACGATTTGAGCTTTGCAAATCT